>CM031603.1:98815438-98822938 GCA_018398815.1 Conus ventricosus | reverse complement strand
TTATATAGCGCCTATTCTCGGCTAGAGACCAAGCTCTAAGCGCTTTACAATCAACACTCGTTTACACAACGGGCTGCCTACCTGGGTAGTGCCGACTGAAGAGCTGCCAGCTGGCGCTTCATTCAGTCGTTTCCCGTGTCATCCATTCAGTATCGTTCAATATCGATCACTCATTTTCCTTACTTCCTTCATTCTTTCCATTTCTCACGCAGGGTGCATGCTATGTGTAACGTGTCATCCATACCAACGGCCAAACTGGCCTACTCTTCCGAAAGTTGGTGATGGGATTTTACGTGTGTGCAAGATGTTATGCGTGCGTTCACACACGGAACCTCGGTTTATAGTCTCATTCGAAGGATCGTTTCATATATATATATATATATAGCAAGTAACATATCTACTACGAAGGATGTTATCGGGAGTTACTCTTACACTAAAAGCATGGATTAAAATCAATTAAAATATGTTGAATTCCTATGCCAAAAGCAACGTTATACATATTGTGCGTCAATGCGTTTACTTGATCAGCGATCCTTTCTTATTACTATCCAGAATTGCCAGCTAAAACACATTATTCATCGTCCATAGAACCTTAGCCGTTTTTGAAAATGTCAGTCTATAACTTTCCTGTCTAATTCCCAACTTATATCCTTTCTCCCATCCTCTCCTGCTTAGATGTGTTCACGATTACGCTAAATCGATGCGGTTCGTTATGCAAAAGAATAAGACACACCTGCTGATGTAATTTGGCAGCCAGTTGATGACGAACAGGGCCGTCAGTACTGCCATCATGAGAGTGGTGCGTGTTCTGATGCGTCGCAAGCTTCGAGGCACAGACCTGCGTGTGGCCAGCGTGTCCTGCCCCATGGTACTGCTTCGCTCTTTGTCAGCCTTTGCTCCTGAGCGCTGAACGTGTCTGGAAGATGCCCCACACTCTGTCTGACTCTGGGGGTGCTTCGGTGTGTCACGTTCTGATTCGTGGCCCTCGGCAGTTATTTCAGCCTGTTCTGGGCCATTCAACGTTGTCATCTCAAGGTTAAACGATGCTGAGTTTGAGAAACAGTTTTCGGTGCTGGTGGAATCGCAGCAGATGTTTCCGCTCCTGTCTTCGTGCACTGCAGCCAACACCTGTGTGGTTGACCCACCACCCAGACTTGGGTGTGGATCCTGTCGCCCGCTTGCGTTGTCCTGTGTCATGGTGCTGACTGTTCCAGATACAGCTGTCTCTGGGACACTCCGGGTTTCCTGGACTTGCTGCAGTCTCAGAGACTGGGTTTGCTTAGCTGCTCTCCTCCTCCAAAGTTTGATCCCGATACGGATGTAGAAGAACACCAGGGTGGCAAGCCCTATGAAGAACATAATGCCTGCGGTGATTTCGAAAGCTGTTGGATAGAACGTGTCCTTGAACTCGTCTGCTGTCCAGCACATGCGGGCCTGGACCCCTGGCTCAGTCGTGTTGACTCGGTGTTCGCCAGAACATGGAATGAAGGAGCCATAAATAATCACCATGAAGAACACGCAGGCCAGACACAGGTGAAACGCTTGGCGGGAGTTAAGCTGCTTCTTCAAGGGAGCACAGACCCTCCGAAACCGATCCAAAGCTACGAGCACAAGGACAAACGCAGAGGCAGCAGTACAGATTGTAGAGAAGCCCATATAGATTCTGCACCGCCAGTTGCTATCGTTGTACGCGTAGCGGATCGTGGCAATCTGAAGAGGGAGCGCAGCAATGTTGGTGATCAGATCCAGAACGGCCATGACCAGTACAAAGGTTCTGGGAGCGCTTGGTCGGAACCTGAGTCCATACACCAGGAGGACCAGAGAGTTGCCTATGACGCCCACTATCATAACTGCAGAGTGATAGACGACCTCGGGCGTACGGTTCGTGAATGCGGCCTCACTGAGATGGCTCAAAGAGTTCTCCACCTGCAACAATGGAAACGTTTGTACGATGATCAGCAGATTGCAGCCAGCTTGAAATGCGTTCTGTGAAGAGAGTGGCGCGTTAAAGGCAACAGGCAAAGGCAGACACCCGCCATCTCTCTATATAACTGATGACAGCAGGGTGAAGACATGATGAACATGGTGGTACAGTCACCCGCCATCTCTCTACGTAACTGATGACAGCAGGGTGAAGACATGATGAACATGGTGGTACAGACGTATACTAAAGAAACGACAGGTCTGCACGAACCCAAACACAGGTCTTCCTTAAGATTAGTCCTTGACTCAGAACAGTCAGTGCCAGCATTTGAGCATGGTCAGTTCTGGACATGAACACACACACGCACACGCACACACACACACACACGCACACACGCACACACACACACGCACACACACACACACACACACACACACACACACACACACACACACACACACACACACACACATACACACACACACACACACACACACACACACACACACACACACACACACACACACACACACACACACACACACACACACACACACCAAAACCACGTGAGGGGGTGGTGTTTACACGGCACCACTGGGATGAAGAGCTGCAGCAAGCGGCCAACGGCTAGGGCGGAAGGGTCCCACGATGGACTGAACGGCTAAGTGTACACGACTGAGGGTGTACCACTCCTTATTCTGTGGACTATGGCTAGCGCTCCTGGCTTGGAGAGGAGATGGGCGCCGCCAAGCTTCAACAAGCCCACTGAAAGGACATGATGAGGAAGCGAAAGAATACCAAGCCGGATCGGTCGGGGCCCGGATTAACAACGACCGCGCGTCCCACTGACTCACTTCAGGATGGCAGCGACACATGGGCTACTGGAGTGAAAAACATCAACCTAACCACCCAAAGCACAGCCATTGGAACATGGAATGTTCGCACCCTTTATGCCTGTGGCAAGCTACAAGAACTGACACACGAACTGAAGCGTTATCGCTGGGATATCATAGGACTGTGCGAAGTCAGATGGACTGGCTTCGGTGAAACAACAACAGAAGGACATAAGATCTGGTTCTCTGGGGTAGAGAAGAAACATGAGTACGGGGTGGCCTTCATCGTACGGAAAGAAATTGCAGGCAGTGTCATCAGCTGCACACCCATTTCAAGCAGACTCATTTCCATCCGCATCTCTGCAAAACCCCATAACCTGACGATCATCCAGGCCTATGCTCCAACGTCAGACCATGACGACGAGGAAATCGAGGAGTTCTACGAGCAGATTGACTCCATCATAGCAACAGTCCCAAAGTAAGGCATGCTCATAATCCAGGGAGACTGGAATGCCAAGGTAGGCCCAGATGCTTACTGGAATTGGGCAGGAACAGCAGGAAAATCCGGCATCGGGGAAACCAACGACAGAGGCCTTAGACTGTTGGAGTTTGAAAAAAGCCACCGACTGACCCTAGCCAACACTCGCCACCCACACAAGCTGTCCAGAATCACAACCTGGCACTCACCAAATGGGCAAGTTCACAACCAAGTAGTCTTCATTCTGGCCCGACAATGCTACAAGTCCAGCATCAACAAAGCAAAAACAAGAACATTCCCAGGTGCCGACATTGGCAGCAATCACAATCTTGTCCTGGTAGCCTTCAAGCTCAAGCTTAAGTGTAAGCGTTGTCCAAAGAACCCCCGCATTCGTTTTGACCTAGAGAAGTTGAAGGACCCCGAAATTGCAGAGGTGTTCCAGGCTCAAGTAGGCAGGAAGTTTGCTGCCCTCAACTTAGTGGACAGCGATGTAGACACCCTTGCTAATAACATCAAAGAGGTGCTAACTACGACAGCTGAATAAGTTGTGGGAAAGAAGCGGAAGAAGATCCAGCTTTGGGTTACAAGCGAGGTCTTAGATCTATGTGACAAGAGGCGGGGACTAAGAGGAAAGAAACACTCCAGCGACGAAGCCAGGATGCAGTACCAACAGGTGAACAGAGAAGTCAGGAAGAAGATGAAGACAGCAGAGAAAAATGGGATAGAGGAGCAGTGCGAAGCAATGGAGAAAGGCATGGAAGCGGGGAACAGCCTACAACACACTCAAGGCCCTCAATAAGACCAACCAGACAAGATCAGCGGTCATCAAAGATAGGGACAATAAGACCAACAAGACAGGATCAGCGGTCATCACAGATAGGGACAATAAGACAAACCAGACAGGATCAGCAGTCATCACAGATAGGGACAATAAGACCAACCAGACAAGATCAGCGGTCATCACAGATAGGGACAATAAGACCAACCAGACAAGATCAGCGGTCATCACAGATAGGGACAATAAGACCAACCAGACAGGATCAGCGGTCATCAAAGATAGGGACAATAAGACCAACCAGACAGGATCAGCGGCCATCACAGATAGGGACAATAAGACCAACCAGACAGGATCAGCGGTCATCACAGATAGGGACAATAAGACCAACCAGACAGGATCAGCGGTCATCACAGATAGGGACAATAAGACCAACCAGACAGGATCAGCGGTCATCACAGATAGGGACAATAAGACCAACCAGACAGGATCAGCGGTCATCAAAGATAGGGACATCAAACCAACCAGACAGGATCAGCGGTCATCACAGATAGGGACAATAAGACCAACCAGACAGGATCAGCGGTCATCACAGATAGGGACAATAAGACCAACCAGACAGGATCAGCGGTCATCACAGATAGGAACAATAAGACCAACAAGACAGGATCAGAGGTCATCACAGATAGGGACAATAAGACCAACCAGACAGGATCAGCGGTCATCAAAGATAGGGACAATACGACCAACCAGACAGGATCAGCAGTCATCACAGATAGGGACAATAAGACCAACCAGACAGGATCAGCGGTCATCACAGATAGGGACAATAAGACCAACCAGACAGGATCAGCGGTCATCACAGATAGGGACAATAAGACCAACCAGACAGGATCAGCGGTCATCACAGATAGGGACAATAAGACCAACCAGACAGGATCAGCGGTCATCAAAGATAGGGACAATAAGACCAACCAGACAGGATCAGCGGTCATCACAGATAGGGACAATAAGACCAACCAGACAGGATCAGCGGTCATCAAAGATAGGGACAATAAGACCAACCAGACAGGATCAGCGGTCATCAAAGATAGGGACAATAAGACCAACCAGACAGGATCAGCGGTCATCACAGATGGGGGACAATAAGACCAAGCAGACAGGATCACGGTCATCAAAGATAGGGACAATAAGACCAACCAGACAGGATCAGCGGTCATCAAAGATAGGGACAATAAGACCAACCAGACAGGATCAGCGGTCATCACAGATAGGACAATAAGACCGACCAGACAGGATCAGCGGTCATCACAGATAGGGACAATAAGACCAACCAGACAAGATCAGCGGTCATCAAAGATAGGGACAATAAGACAACCAGACAGGATCAGCGGTCATCAAAGATAGGGACAATAAGACCAACCAGACAGGATCAGCGGTCATCAAAGATAGGGACAATAAGACCAACCAGACAAGATCAGCGGTCATTAAAGATAGGGACAATAAGACCAACCAGACATGATCAGCGGTCATTAAAGATAGGGACAATAAGACAACCAGACAGGATCAGCGGTCATCAAAGATAGGGACAATAAGACCAACCAGACAAGATCAGCGGTCATCAAAGATAGGGACAATAAGACCAACCCGACAGGGTCAGCGGTCATCAAAGATAGGGACAATAAGACCAACCAGACAAGATCAGCGGTCTTCAAAGGTAGGGACAATAATACCAACCAGACAAGATCAGCGGTCATCAAAGATAGGGACAATAAGACCAACCAGACAAGATCAGCGGTCATCAAAGATGGGACAATAAGACCAACCAGACAAGATCAGCGGTCATCAAAGATAGGGACAATAAGACCAACCAGACAGGATCAGCGGTCATCAAAGATAGGGACAATAAGACCAACCAGACAAGATCAGTGGTCATCACAGATAGGGACAATAAGACCAACCAGACAGGATCAGCGGTCATTAAAGATAGGGACAATAAGACCAACCAGACAAGATCAGCGGTCATCAAAGATAGGGACAATAAGACCAACCAGACAGGATCAGCGGTCATCAAAGATAGGGACAATAAGACCAACCAGACAAGATCAGCGGTCATCAAAGATAGTGACAATAAGACCAACCAGACTGGATCGGTGGTCATCAAAGATAGGGATAATAAGACCAATCAGACAAGATCAGCGGTCATCAAAGATAAGGATGGCAAGCTACTGACAGAGAATGAAGAAGTCCTGAAGAGGTGGACTGAATATTGTGAGGGCCTCTACAATTACCAGCTCAACCCAGACACATCATTTTGCAGGACAACCAACGATCCGCAGACGGTAAGAACGGTCTCCAAGTACTGAAGGAGAAGGCTGAGGCCGCGATACAGAGTCTGAAGCCAGGAAATCCCCAGGAGTGGACAGTGTCCCAGCTGAGCTTGTGAAATACGGAGGGAAAGAGACCACAGAGGCACTGAGAATGCTATGTCAGAAGATCTGGACAGAAAAGAAATGGCCAACATAGTGGATCCAGTTATTGGTGATTCCCTTACCCAAGAAGGGCAACCTCAAACAATGCCAAAATTACAGGATTATAAGTCTGATCAGCCACCCCAGCAAAGCCATGCTTCGCGTCATCCTCAACCGACTGAAATCCAAGGCTGAGGAACTGCTACCAGAAGAACAAGCAGGTTTTAGAAGAGGGCGGAGCACTGTGGAACAAATTTGCAACTGCCGGTCCTGATTGAAAAGCATCTACAACACCAAAGGACCTCTTCCTCAACTTCGTCGACTTTAAGAAGGCATTCGACCGGGTGTGGCACAACGGCCTATGACAGGTTCTCAGAGACTTCAACATTGACGAGAGGCTCGTTCAAGTCATCCAGGCCCTCTACGAACACTCCAGCCGCACAGTACTCCTCAACAGCCAGCAGGGCCAGTTCTTCCCGACTACAGTCGGAGTCAGGCAAGGGTGCCTACTATCTCCAGTCCTTTTCAACATCTTTTTGGAGAGAATCATGCAAGAGACCCTAGAAGAACACCACACCTCCATCAGCATTGGCGGCAGGCCGGTCTGCAACCTTCGTTTCGCAGACTACATCGACCTCATGGGGGGCAGCAACACCGAGCTCCAGGATCTTACAAACAGACTTGTCACAAGAGCAAGTGCCTACGGCATGGAGATCAGCACAGAGAAGTCAAAGGTCATGGTCAACAGCACGACTAACACGGTGAGCCCCTGAAAGAAGTGACCAGCTTCAGGTACTTGGAGCAACCCTGTCCAACGATGGCACCTGCACAGCAGAAATCCGAATCAGGATCAACTCCGCATCAGCAGCGATGGCCAGACTGACCGAGTGTGGAAGAGCAACATCAAATTCCACACAAAATTCCGGCTCTACAAGTCACTAGTGGTCTCCATCCTCTTATATGGTTGCGAGACATGGACACTGATGGCCGAAACAGAAAGAAGAATCCAGGCGTTTGAG
>CM031603.1:98807938-98810438 GCA_018398815.1 Conus ventricosus | reverse complement strand
ACATTTGTTACATATTTCATGATATACGTATTTCTTAAATCTTGATATGATGGACATTCCAGCAAAAAGTGTATTTCATCTTCAGTTAGAGAGAGAGAGAAAAAGGAAGAGAGAAGAGAGAAGAGAGAGAGAGAGAGAGAAGAGAGGAGAGAGAGAAAAGGAAAAGGAGATTCGTACTTAGCTTTTTAGATACTTACACAATAAAAATGAAATAATAACTGCCAGACCGACCATCCAGCTAGAGGATATGGGTATTTTGTCCACACAACTCACAGTTTGCGTCTTTTTTTGGGCCGAATTTGTGGTTTTGTTCCTTTCCGAACTACCCTCACCAATATTTGAAATAACTTTTACGAATGATTTTTTTTTCCCGGGTATTGTTTTCTTTCGCAATTAAAAAGCAAGAGACATTGCATTAATTTCGATTCAAAGGGAAAATGTTTTTTTTTGCGAAATAATGCAAACTGAACAGAAAGGAAAACAAATTATTTACTTCGAATTGAATGCAATCAGGTCATGAGCCAATCACTTTTCTTCCTTTATTTCAAAAAAATTTTTTCCCCAATCTGATAAGAAAACTTCCATTTAATAATTTTTATTGTAATAACTGAGAGCATTTTTCACCGAAAAATGTTTAAAATAAAGATAACGAGCATGTTTTTTTTTTTTCTCAAATCTTTTTTTTTAGGAGTGCCAAGCTTTTTTCGAGAACCAATAAAGGTTTTTACATTCCGTGATAAAGGGCAATGCACTTTTTACTTCCGGGTTGATCCAAAACAAAAAAAACCCATTAAATGTAAAAAATTTTCCCCGACTTTTCTTCAGAATCTTGCTTTCCCTTTTTCATGGCGAAGTACACACGTCTCATGAGCTTGTCTACAAATCTTGCCAGGGCGCTTCATCTTTCCAACCAGTCAGTACTCTTAAGGTTTTTTCACTTTCTTATCACTAGTCTCACCTAACGAAACTCTGGGGAATAATGGAAGGCACATTTAAGAACGTTCCACCAAACCTGCAAAATTCTTTTTCCCCTCATTTCCCACAGCACCCCAAAGTATTTTGGGAAAGGGGCTAGATTGTGAATAAAAGATATGTAAAAAAAAAAAAATCACAGACTTAATTTTTTCCCCAAATGCCATACCTTTCAATTTCGCAAAACCCCCACTGTTCTTTCTACATGACTCTACGAAACAGCGTTTAACGAGTTTTTAAGTAAAATTACTTCATGGGCCTTTTAGAGAGAAGAGGGAGAGAGACTGAGAGAGAGAGGAGAAGAGCGAGAGAGAGAGAGAGAGAGAGGAGGGTGTTGTGTGTGTGTGTGGGGGTTTTTGTGGTGGTGTTGGGTGTTTTTGTGTGGGGGGGGGGGTGTGCCCGCCGCACGCGCGCGCGTAGCGTATGTGTATGCGTGAAGAGAGAGAGAGAGAGAGAGAAAAAAGAGAGAGAGGAGAGAAGAAGGAGAAAGAGGAGAGAAGATTTTAAGAAAAAATAGAAATAATATATCGATAGGACCTGGGGCCCAAATTTCGTGGGGAGATGATTTTGTTAATTCAAAGAAAACGAGGGGGACCGCTTGGGAATTCCCCAAAAGACAATATTTTTTGGGGATGACATGTTGTATGTGTGTGGTGGTGTGTGTGTGTGGGTGTGTGGTGTGTGTTGTTGTGTGGGGTGGTGGTGTGGGGTGTGTTGAGAGAGAGAGAGAGAGAGAGAGAGAGAGAGAGAGAGTGTGTGTGTGGAGAAGTGATAGCATAGTGATTCATGAGAGAGTGCAGTGAAATTAGCGAACGCCCCTCTCTCTCCTCTCCTCTCTCTCCCTCCCTCTTCTCCCTCTCTCTCTCTCTCCCCCCTCTCTCTCTGTGTGTGTTGGGTGTTGTGAGAGAGAGAGAAGGAGAGAGAGAGAGAGAGAGAGAGAGGGGGAGGGGAGAGAGAGAAGAGAGAGAGAGAGAGAGAAAAAAAAAACGTTAAAAAAAAGGGACGAAGAGGAAGAAAGTTTCTGAAATTTCTTTAAAGGAAAAAAAAGATCATTAGAGAAAAACAAACAGACATGCCGACAGACAAACAAAAAAGTTACACCGTCTGAATAAAACGACAACAACAAATAGCAACAATGGATGAGCATCGTGCCGTCCATTTCAATAGGAAACACTTTAAATTCATTTTAATTTCTCTCTGTTTGTCACCAGCGGAAATCTTCGACTTGAAAGAGAAGCTTCCCGTTGCGTTTTGTTTTCTCTTGTTTACATGTTTAAATTTAAATTTGCATTACTTTTCCACGGTGTCATGTCACATGGAGATGTTCAAATTTTGAGAAGTTCTTGAATATTTCAAATGAAATATGATAATAACAAAAATACAAATAGAAAGAAAAAATCCCTGAAATGCATCTCGACGAAAAAAACCTGAGAGTTGAACATAAATTAGACAATTTTTGTTTGCATACCAGAATCGTTGCACGCGAGGACACACACACACACACACACACACACACACACACACACAC
>CM031603.1:98797938-98802938 GCA_018398815.1 Conus ventricosus | reverse complement strand
AGAGGTACAGACAGCAGTCAATGTAGATCATCACAGAGCAGATACAGAGGTACAGCACAGACAGGAGTCAAGGTAGATCATCACAGAGCAGCTACAGAGGCACAGACAGGAGGCAAGGTAGATCACTACAGAGCAGGTACAGAGGTACAGACAGGAGTCAATGTAAATGATCACAGAGCAGCTACAGAGGCACAGACAGGAGTCAAGGTAGATCATTACAGAGCAGGTACAGAGGCACAGACAGGAGTCAATGTAAATGATCACAGAGCAGCTACAGAGGCACAGACAGGAGTCAAGGTAGATCATTACAGAGCAGGTACAGAGGCACAGACAGGAGTCAATGTAAATGATCACAGAGCAGCTACAGAGGCACAGACAGGAGGCAAGGTAGATCACTACAGAGCAGGTACAGAGGCACAGACAGGAGTCAATGTAAATCATCACAGAGCAGCTACAGAGGCACAGACAGGAGGCAAGGTAGATCATTACAGAGCAGGTACAGAGGCACAGACAGGAGTCAATGTAGATCCTCACAGAGCAGCTACAGTGGTACAGACAGGAGTCAAGGTAGATCCTCACAGAGCAGCTACAGACGTACAGACAGGAGGCAAGGTAGATCCTCACAGAGCAGCTACAGACGTACAGACAGGAGGCAAGGTAGATCATCACAGAGTAGCTACAGAGGGACAGACAGGAGGCAAGGTAGATCATCACAGAGCAGCTACAGAGGGACAGACAGGAGGCAAGGTAGATCATCACAGAGTAGCTACAGGGACAGACAGGAGGCAAGGTAGATCATCACAGAGCAGCTACAGAGGGACAGCGACAGCAGAGATGGGAGTCCCTGCTCAGAAAATATGATGCGCTAACTCTACAGTATCGCAGGCGCAGTTTCAGTAATAATATTAAATTGTAGTAGAATGCTGCTGGCTCGTGCTGATAGTGTTCGGAACGCTAATAACAGATTACTGGTAGGAGTAAAGAGAAGTGTTGTCTTCTTTTCATATCTGGCAAGAACAAAGAGAAGTACCGCATTATTTTTCATTAAAACTCAGACTGTTCCATATCTTTTGACCTCCCTTGCATCCTTGAATGGATCCTCAAGCATAGGCTCAAAGATTGTCCCTTACATTTAATTCTGTTTGAATAATGCTTTTAGTTTTTCAGCAACTTTTTTCCTCTCCACACCTTTGTTTTGTTCCATTTCACTACCCTTCGCTGGCTGCTTTGGGGGTGCTGTTGGATTCTTTTTTGAACCCTTGGCAGTGAGAACACCACAGAATTGTGGACTGTGGTGTGTCTCTATTTGACACCAAGAGCACAGACCCAATCAGCCGTGTCTCCCTGATGAGTCCGATCCAGCGGACGAAAGGCCTAGGAGCAGGCAATACAAATAAATGTGCCTTCGAGAGAGATTATGATGGTTCTCTCAGGCAGCTAGTGAAGGGCTTCTCATAGTTATAATATATTCCCCCATTTTCTTCATCTTCAATTTTTTTTTTTTTTTTTTAAAGTTCAAATCTTTGCCAAGTCATTACTATAACGACTGAAGAATTGTTAACCTGCACTTGTTTTCCCCCACTACTTAATTGTTCAGCATTCTAAAAATGGTATTCGTTGTTTGTCTTCTACAGCCATATAGACCACAGTGACCATAAAACTTTGTTTTCTCAGAATTCGATGATATCACTCGACTACGTTTCCTGTACTGTGACAAAGACCTCAAAGTGTACTGCACTGTCCAGTAACCTAATAACCAGTGTGGCAAACCATTCTTCAAAAGCCTGTGGGTTCACACAAACTTCAACGCAGAGGTTAATTAAGAGGGCCCATTTCCAAAATCCCATAGCGAGACGCTCTGCACGCCCGAGTGGCCATGGACAATGATCGATTCTTCTTTAATCCAGACCTCTTATAACTTTCTTCAGTGTGTTAAATACTAAGATTGTCATACACACACACACACACACACACACACACACGTATTTTAACACGGGGTTGTACTTGGCAAGGAAGAGGAAAACTACCGAGCCAGAGGGACAGAGACAAAGAGAGAGAGAGAGAGAGAGAAGAGAGAGAGAGAGAGGAGAGAGAGAGAGGGAGACACAGAGAGAGAGAGAGGGAGAGAGAGAGAGAGAGAGAGAGAGAGAGAGAGAGAGAGAGAGGAACAGAGACACAGAGAGAGAGAGAGAGAGAGAGAGAGAAAGAGAGAGAGAGAGAGGGAGAGAGAGAGAGAAAGAGAGAGAGAGAGAGAGAGAGAGAGAGAGAGAGGGAGGGGGGCTGAGGAGATGGTGTGAGGAAGAGGGGATTGAGGGGTATTCTGATCGATGTCGATCAATCTCCTTTTCAATAAAAAGGGGGGTCGAGGAAGACCCTAGTAAACAACTTTCCGGACCCGTCCTGGCCCCAGAAAATCGTTGCAGGATAAATCTGGGGGAACGAGCGGATAATCAAAGACCAGAAAGAAAGAGGAAAACTCGGAGAAAAAACTGCCGGAAACCTCATTAAATTCTGCAAGAGGCACTGCAGTGACAGGATGCCAGACGTACAGTTCTGATGCCAAAGACTGTGCACACAGCTGTCCTGCGTAGGAACAGAACCAATCAGCCCCTCTCTGGAACCGTGCTTGAGAGGTATGTAGTGTGTGAGAGTTACCTTTTGCATTTCATCAAAATGCGTCAAGACTGATTCCTTTGGTACTGTCAGCTTGTAAGAATACGTTGGAAGAGATGAGGGGGAGAAGTTGTACAATGAACAGAAAACATATACACTTCAAAAAACAGGTGGAGGCATTACGGATTATTATTTCTTCTTCGGTTCATAAAAGTGTTTCGCAGTGTCAGAGATATTTCTCCAACAGCAACATTTTTGTGGACATAATCAACATGGGATTTAAAATTCAGCTTATTATAGATAATAAGCTGAATTTTAAATCCCATGTTGATTATGTCCACAAAAAATGTCAAACCAGATTATATTGTCTTCGCAAGCTGCGATCATTTCATGTGAATACTGACATTCTTCGGACATTTTATTCATGCTTCTTGGAATCTGTTTTAACTTTCTCATTTATGTGTTGGTATGGTGGGCTGACTGTGAAGAGTAGGAATGTGCTTGAGAAAGTGGTGAACGTGGGAGGAAAAATTGTTGGTGGGAGACAAAAAAGTCTGAGTGAGCTGTACAAATGCCGTGTTGTCTGTAAAGCGAAGAAGATTGCGTGTGACCAGACCCACGTTCTTGCAAGTCAGTATGACCTTCTTCAGTCAGGACGAAGATATCGGTCAGTTAAATGCAGAAGTGTCAGATTTAAACAAAGTTTTATTCCCCTGTCCATTGATTTTCTTAACAGAGGTGATGTTTAATTGCTTTTTAGCTATGGATTATTGTTACATTTTGTTTTATAAAGATACATAATTTAAGCTCAGATTGAGCATACTGTTGCATTTAGATAACAAATAGTTGTGTTCTTTTAGTTTAAAATCTCATCTTAGAATTTATTGTCAAATGCGTTGTAGGAATGCAATTTTATACAGTAATATTCTTATATTATTTAGTCACCTTGAAATCCAAATTCTTTTATATGAATGTATGCCATATGTGACAAAATGGGTGATGTGACAAAATCATTGTTTATTTGCTGTGAATGTGTACGACCACAAACTAATTTCTCGAACTGAGATAATAAAGTTTACTTGACTTGACTTGATTGAAAAGCAAACTTTGTGATTGTTCGTTTCATTTGTTTGTTACTGTCCTATGATAGCACATCTTGGGAAGGGAGACGTCACGAATGGTTCGTCACTCTGGAATCTTCCGTACTTGTCCCTGGTCACGCGCAACTAGACAGAGGTGTTGTGACCCGATCAGTCCTGTATGTTGTCCATCAGAGAGAGAGAGAGAGAGAGAGAGAGAGAGAGAGAGAGAGAGAGAGAGAGAGAGAGAGAGAGAGAGAGAGAGAGGGGGGGGGACAAAGAAAGAGAGAGAAGGGGAGACAGAGAGAGAGAGAAAGAGAGAAGGGGAGACAAGGAGAAGAAAGAAAGAAAGAAAGGAAGAGAGAGAGATGGAGGGAGGGAGAGGGAGAGAGAGAGAGAGAGAGAGAAGAGAGAGAGAGGAGAAAGAAAGAGAGATAGAGAGAGGGAGACAGAGAGAAAAAGAGAGATAGGGAGAGAGAGAGAGAGAGGAGAAAGAAAGAGAGAGAGAGAGAGAGAGAGAGAGAAGAGAGAGAGAGAGAGAGAGAAAGAAAGAGAGAGAGAGAGAGAGAGAGAGAGAGAGAGAGCGAGCGAGCGAGCGTGTATGTGTGTATGTGTGTACATGTGTATGTGTGTTTGTATGTGCGTACGTGCATGCGAAAAGACAGAAAGAGAGAGAGAGAGAGAGAGAGAGAAGAGAGAGAGAGAGAGAGGGAGGAGGAAACAGAGAGGAGAGAGAGAGAGGAGAGAGAGAGAGAGATAGCGTGTATGTGTTTATGTGTGTATGTGTGTACATGTGTATGTGTGTATGTATGTGCGTGCGTGCATGCTTGCACGCTTGCACGCGCGCGTGCGCGCGTGAGTGTGTGTGTGTGTGTGTGTGTGTGTGTGTGTGTGTGTGTGTGTGTGTGTGTGTGTGTGTGTGTGTGTGCGCGTGCGTGTGTGCGTGTGTGTTGCGTGCGCACCGACCTTTCCAAGGAAATGAACAAATACCTGTGATTAATACGACACAGACCAAATTGCATCAAAGATCAATTAGCTCTATTGTCAGCGGAACAAGCAGCTCCAGGCAACGAATCTCCTGAAGTACTATGGGTTTTTTTTCTGACAGTGACGCGTGTGTATGTATGAGTGTGTGTGTGTGTGTGTGTGTGTGTGTGTGTGTGTGTGTGTGTGTGTGTGTGTGTGGACATGCATTTGCTTGTTTGTGTGACCGTGCGTGCACACGCGTGTACATAAGTGTGCGTGTGTGTGTGAGTGTGTGTGAGTGTGTGTGTGTGTGTGTGTGTGTGTGTGTGTGTGTGTGTGTGT
>CM031603.1:98790438-98792938 GCA_018398815.1 Conus ventricosus | reverse complement strand
CAAATAGTTTCAGTTTTGACATATTTGTTGACACTGTTTTGTTGCATGAATGTTAATTAATTGTATGGGATTTGGAACTTTGTGTTGGTAAACAAGCAACAGCTCAAATTTCTGAACTACATTTTCGTTTTTTAACTGAAGTACTATGAATTAGTTTGTTATGGTGAAACAGGGAAGTTTGCATTGGTTATAGAATTCCAAATTAGAATGGTCAAGTTTGGGACCAGCTTATTTTCAAAAAGTACGAAATTTGTATGTGAAATAAAGGGAGTAAGGCTCTTGCTTTTTGACAGATCGGCTATAACATCACAGCAGTTTTACAGCCTCTGGCTATGAAAATGTTTGGGATTCGCAACGTTTCATTAACTTCTCAGTGTATGAAAACAGTTTGATGAATTCATTTATTAAACTTGGCACGAGCCTCTGGAAAGAAGTCATAAATATAGGACTGGATTTTTAATAGAACAATTCATTACACAAGTTCCCAATCAGTATGTTGTTCGACTAATAAGCTTGAAATAGAAAACGGACAACCACACAGATTGTTGAGAGAAGAAAGGATATATTGAGATCGCAATATGAATGAGATATATACTGATTTTCATTTGTGTCTTTGCCCAAAAGACCAATCTTTAATTTCTACCAAAATGATATCTGAAAGTATCCTCAGCGTTTCATCTTACCAATTTGTTATGTAGTATTTCGGAAAAGAAAATATCTGTTCAATGTATCCCAGTGCCTCAAATCAGGCACAACACTTTGATCAGCCCCATGTCTGGATCAGTCGCTTTCATGATCAATACACGTGAATATTGTCTTTTCAACAGTGCGATTTGCACGACTGTTAATTTCATTTCATTCTATTTTAGAAAATCCTGGTAATGACCGCTTCTCGCTTTTCATTTCTCAAATCACAAATAGTGCCCAGAGGCCCAATCCACGGCACGTTGTGCAGAGTGCCCAGAGGCCCAATCCACGGCACGTTGTGCAGAGTGCCCAGAGGCCCAATCCACGGCACGTTGTGCAGCGTGCTCAGAGGCCCAATCCACGGCACGTTGTGCAGAGTGCCGAGAGGCCCAATCCACGGCACGTTGTGCAGAGTGCCCAGAGGCCCAATCCACGGCACGTTGTGCAGAGTGCCCAGAGGCCCAATCCACGGCACGTTGTGCAGAGTGCCCAGAGGCCCAATCCACGGCACGTTGTGCAGAGTGCCGAGAGGCCCAATCCACGGCACGTTGTGCAGAGTGCCCAGAGGCCCAATCCACGGCACGTTGTGGAGAGTGCCCAGAGGCCCAATCCACGGCACGTTGTGCAGAGTGCCGAGAGGCCCAATCCACGGCACGTTGTGCAGAGTGCCCAGAGGCCCAATCCACGGCACGTTGTGCAGAGTGCCGAGAGGCCCAATCCACGGCACGTTGTGCAGAGTGCCCAGAGGTCCAATCCACGGCACGTTGTGCAGAGTTCCGAGAGGCCCAATCCACGGCACATTGTGCAGAGTGCCGAGAGGCCCAATCCACGGGACATTGTGCAGAGTGCCCAGAGGCCCAATCCACGGCACGTTGTGCAGAGTGCCCAGAGGCCCAATCCACGGCACGTTGTGCAGAGTGCCGAGAGGCCCAATCCACGGCACGTTGTGCAGAGTGCCGAGAGGCCCAATCCACGGCACGTTGTGCAGAGTGCCCAGAGGCCCAATCCACGGCACATTGTGCAGAGTGCCGAGAGGCCCAATCCACGGCACGTTGAGCAGAGTGCCCAGAGGCCCAATCCACGACACGTTGTGCAGAGTGCCCAGAGGCCCAATCCACGGCAAGTTGTGCAGAGTGCCGAGAGGCCCAATCCACGGCATGTTGTGCAGAGTGCCGAGAGGCCCAATCCACGGCACGTTGTGCAGAGTGCCCAGAGGCCCAATCCACGGCACGTTGTGCAGAGTGCCCAGAGGCCCAATCCACGGCACGTTGTGCAGAGTGCCCAGAGGCCCAATCCACGGCACGTTGTGCAGAGTGCCGAGAGGCCCAATCCACGGCACGTTGTGCAGAGTGCCCAGAGGCCCAATCCACGGCACGTTGTGCAGAGTGCCCAGAGGCCCAATCCACGGCACGTTGTGCAGAGTGCCGAGAGGCCCAATCCACGGCACGTTGTGCAGAGTGCCCAGAGGCCCAATCCACGGCCCGTTGTGCAGAGTGCCCAGAGGCCCAATCCACGGCACGTTGTGCAGAGTGCCCAGAGGCCCAATCCACGGCACGTTGTGCAGAGTGCCGAGAGGCCCAATCCACGGCACGTTGTGCAGAGTGCCCAGAGGCCCAATCCACGGCACGTTGTGCAGAGTGTCCAGAGGCCCAATCCACGGCACGTTGTGCAGAGTGCCCATAGGCCCAATCCACGGCACGTTGTGCAGAGTGCCGAGAGGCCCAATCCACGGCACATTGTGCAGAGTGCCCAGAGACCCAATCCACGGCACATTGTGCAGAGTGCCCAGAGGCCCAATCCACGGCACGTTGTG
>CM031603.1:98777938-98787938 GCA_018398815.1 Conus ventricosus | reverse complement strand
ACTGCCCAGGACAGAGACGGGTGGCGATCAGCTGTCCGCAAAGGAGCAGAGACCTGTGAAAGTAACAGAATTGCTGCAGCTGAGCAGCGCAGGATGATCAGGAAGACCAGTGCCAACAGATCTCCAACCGCCGCCACCATCCCCTGTCCGTACTGTGATAGATCTTTCCGGGCGCAGATCGGCCTGACCAGCCATCTACGCACTCACCCCCGATCCCAGGATGACTAGATGGTCTTCGTCGTCTCGACGGACAAAACAAATTGGTCCTCTGACTGGCCAATCAGACGTGTGCTCTGTCAGCTACTCCTTTGGCTGGCCAATCAGACGTGTACTCTGTCAGCTAGTCCTTTGGCTGGCCAATCAGACGTGTGCTCTGTCAACTAGCCCTTTGACTGGCCAATCAGACGTATGCTCTGTCAACTAGTCGTTTGACTGGCCAATCAGACGTGTGCTCTGTAAACTAGCCCTTTGACTGGCCAATCAGACGTGTGCTCTGTCAACTAGTCCTTTGACTGGCCAATCAGACGTGTGCTCTGTCAACGAGTCCTTTGACTGGCCAATCAGACGTGTGCTCTCTGTCAACTAGTCCTTTGACTGGCCAATCAGACGTGTGCTCTGTCAACTAGTCGTTTGACTGGCCAATCAGACGTGTGCTCTGTCAACTAGTCGTTTGTTTAACTGACCAATCAGACGTGTGCTCTGTCAACTAATCGTTTGACTGGCCAATCAGACATGTGCTCTGTCAACTAGACGTTTGTTTAACTGGCCAATCAGACGTGTGCTCTGTCAACTAGTCGTATGTTTAACTGGCCAATCAGACGTGTGCTCTGTCAACTAGTCGTTTGACTGGCCAATCAGACGTGTGCTCTGTCAACTAGTCCTTTGACTGCCAATCGGACGTGTGCTCTGTCAACTAGTCGTTTGACTGGCCAATCAGACGTGTGCTCTGTCAACTAGTCCTTTGACTGCCCAGTCAGACGTGTGCTCTGTCAACTAATCGTTTGACTGGCCAATCGGACGTGTGCTCTGTCAACTAGTCCTTTGACTGGCCAGTCAGACGTGTGCTCTGTCAACCAGTCCTTTGACCGGCCAATCAGACATGCGCTAAGAACTGTAGTATATATTCCGCCACATGATACTCCAAACATGCCCCCACAAGTGACATGAAACACATGCATCAGATGTCTGGCATTGTAGTCAAATGTCCTTTCCGCCTCGCTCACTCGTAGTAGATCTGCGCATTTGAGGATTACACAGCAATCTTTTAGACAAACGAAAAACCCTTCCCCAAAGTAGCATTATATTATAAGTCATGTTGGAATATCTTGAAATACCAGCAATGTTTTTCAAACAGCCAGGGGAGAAGTACCATAAAGCACTGATGTGGACAGAAACATGAAGATTACACGCACGCACGCACGCACGCACGCACGTATGCACGCACACGCACACGCACACACACACACACACACACACACACACACACAATATATATATATATAATATATATATATATATATATATATATATATATATATATATATATATATATATATATATTCAATTATAAACAAAGCTTGCTCTTATGTCTTAGATTGAAGAAATAGGAGGAGATAAGCATTCATATCTGCAGTGGTAATTAATACTGCCTAATAACAGATGTGCTCAAGTGGGTGGATGGGGGAAAATAAAATAATATATATATATATGTCCAGGGAGTACACAAAATGTTTTTAAACACAATGCTCGTCAGACCAACTCTTTGTCGTTGTAGAATTACATATTTCTCCACTATTCTGCTGTGCCATGCCTCATCACACATCCGAAAGTCTCCTCGCAGGGAAAGACCCTGCATTTCAAGCATATCACCAACGACAAAGGTCGCAGAAGACAGAGAATAGGAGACAGGGCAGACAGAGAAAGGGGTAGACAGACACCATGGCTGAGTGGACAGGGAAGAGGAGACAGGACAGACAGAGAAAGAGATGAAAAGACACCATGGCTGAGTGGACAGGAAAGAGAAGACAAAGAAGACAGATAAAGAGGTGGACAAACATTATGGCTGAGAGAACAGGGAAGAGGAGACAGACAAAGAGGTGGACAGACATCATGGCTGAGTAGAAAAGAAAGAGAAGACAGGGCAGACAGAGAAAGAGATGGACAGACACCATGGCTGAGGGGACAGGGAAAGAGAAGACAGGGCAGACAGAGAAAGAGGTGGACAGACACCATGGCTGAGGGGACAGGGAAAGAGAAGACAGGGCAGACAGAGAAAGAGGTGGACAGACATCATGGCTGAGGGGACAGGGAAAGAGGAGACAGGGCAGACAGAGAAAGAGGTGGACAGACACCATGGCTGAGGGGACAGGGAAAGAGGAGACAGGGCAGACAGAGAAAGAGGTGGACAGACATCATGGCTGAGGGGACAGGGAAAGAGGAGACAGGGCAGACAGAGAAAGAGGTGGACAGACACCATGGCTGAGGGGACAGGGAAAGAGGAGACAGGGCAGACAGAGAAAGAGGTGGACAGACACCACGGCTGAGTGGACAGGGAAGAGGAGACAGAACAGACAGAGAAAGAGGTGGACAGACAACCTGGCTGAGTGGACAGAGAAGAGCGTGGCCACAACGGGACACTTGTCCACAACCGTTAGAGGTGGAGTCAACTGGTGTAACCTTCTTCTTTTCAATACCTCTCACGTGCTGGCAGACTCCACACAATTATTACTTGATTGGATGTGTTAACCCTGTGCAGACACAGGAATCAACGACAAGCAAAGTCATTCAGGTCTGGTTAGAATTACTACCACAAGCGGGCAAAACAGAAATACCAATATCTGCTGAAAGTGGTTTTGTATTTAAGTATAATCTTCTTCAACCTTGTATGTGTGTTTCAGAAATGAAACTGAGCTGTTCATTTTACAATTAAAAGTATTGTTTTGCAAATATTACGACTATAAAGCTTTAACTGTATTCGCTTTAAACACAGAATCGGAACTGACCAGGGGTAACTTGAATAACCGAATTCAGGGCTTCAAAACAATGTACAATTTTTGTCTAAAATTCGTTGCAAGACGAGAACAACTGTTCATTAGTACACGCATACACAAGCATGCACTTGCGCGTGAGCACACACTCACACACACACACACACACACACACACACACACACACACACACACACACACACACACACACACACACACACATTAGAATGAGAATGAGAACAAAGAAAAAAAGAGAGAGAAGCAAAATGGACATTAGGAGAAGAGGAGCACAAGAAAGAAAAGGAGAAAGATAATAGAAAAGAACAGAAAGAAAAGGAGAAAGATAATAGAAAAGAACAGAAAGAAAAGGAGAAAGATAATAGAAAAGAACAGAAAGAAAAGGAGAAAGATAATAGAAAAGAACAGAAAGAAAAGGAGAAAGATAATAGAAAAGAACAGAAAGAAAAGGAGAAAGATAATAGAAAAGAACAAACAGGCACAAAAAAATCAGACCAAAAAGAAGACAAACAAAATGAGGACGAAGAAGACGAAACATAATCAGACAAAGATGGAGACGAGGGCAGGCAAAGTCCAAATATATGCCAGCAAACAAATGACCGAGTTGTACAGGAGGAGGCTGAAGTGGTGTCCCATTCCCCCTGGCTCTGTCGGTCCACCTCTCTGCTGGCAATTCTACCACCGTGTTCTCCTCGCTTCTCCACCAGACGCCGCCGTGTGCCGGTAACCAATTTCTACATACTGTGTCGGACCTTTTCATGTTTGGGGAGGGACAGAGACAAGGGAAAGAGATGATATAAGTGTGTGGGGAAGGGAGGTCAACAGTGTCCATATTGCAATCGACTGGCAGAAAACAAAATGATGTTTCAATCCTGAAAGGAGTGGGGAGGGGTGTGGTTGTAGACCATCCTGCAATCATGGAAAAGGAAACACAGAGAAAAGTGTACTTTTAGAAGAAGACGGGGTGGGTGGGTGGGGGGGGGGGGGGTGAACAGCGCAAGTAGTGGATGGTGTTTGGTGCTAGTACCAAACAAACCATCTCACAATAAACAAATGTGAGTTTCTCTCTCCTTCCTTGTCTTCCTACCACCCCTCCTTCCACTTCCCCATCATCCCTCCTCTCTGTCTCTCTTTGATTCACTCTCCTCTCTCATTTTTCCCTCCCTCTCTCTTCACTTCTGTCCCTCTCGCTCTCTCTCTCACACTCTCTATTACCCCACCCCCCTCTTTATCCTTTTCTTCTTCTCTCTCCTACCCTCTACTTCCCTCTCTCTGCTCTTTTCTCCCGATTCTCTCTCTCACTTTTCACCCTCCCTCCCCTCTCTTCTCCCCTTATCTCTCTCTCTCTCTCTCTCTCTCTCTCTCTCTCTCTCTCTCTCTCTCTCTCTCTCTCTCTCTCTCTCTCTCTCGTTAGAAAAAGTGCGTTCAGTTTGTGTTTACTCAGTGTCCGACGCTACCAACTAGAAGAAAAACTGATGACAATAGCACTTCATGTCACCTGGCCGACCACCTGGCCCCATCAGGACTTCAAGCCAGCTCAACAACAAATTAAACAGATAGCAGCCAGAGATATATATTGAAACACACACACACACACACACACACACACACACACACACACACACACACACACACACACACACACACACACGTGCGCAAGTATGGGCATTTTCTTGGGCGCACGCACACATACACACGCGCGCGCACGCACACACACACACACACACCACACACACACACACACACACACACACACACACACACACCACACACACCACTAAACCATGCCTCCTCTCTCTCTCTCTCTCTCTCTCTCTCTCTCTCTCTCTCTCTCCTCTCTCTCTCTTCTTGTCTGTGTGTGTGTGTGTGTGTGTGTGTGTGTGTGTGTGTGTGTGTGTAACACACACTCTCTTATCTATCTCTTTTGTTCTCTCTTCTCTTTTATCCCTGTCCTTGTTTCTCTTTGTCTCTATCTATCAATCTATCTATCTCTTTATTTATTCACACCACACACATACACACACAACACATGTGGGGGAGGGGAAGTGTGTGTGTGTGTGTGTGGGGGGGGGGGGTGTTCAGGGACACAGACACACAGATACACACACAGACAGAGATGTAGATGGGGCCCGCTCTGTCGCCTTCTTTTGAAGAGCAAACTCCAAAGCCCCAAATCAAATTGACGGTCTGGAAATTGCGCAGACGTCTTCTCAATACTCCGGCGGGCCTAGTTTACCTCCGTTCCCACCCCGACACAACGTGTTTAAAAGAGGAAGAAAGCAAACAATAAAAGGTTTACCCTGATTTTCCAGCAGTCTGACAGCTGAGGTGATGGCGACAGAGATGCAGAGAGGGGAGGATAAATATCTTGGCCTTTTGCTACACTGACTTCTATTGCGCTTGTTGAAGGCTTCCCACTTCTTGTTGATCAGTCTGACTCCCTGGCGGCCCCCTGTTGACGGGTTGAGGGTCTGTTGGTTACACTGTGCCGCTGATAGTGTCAACCTGTTGACGGGTTGGGAGTTGTCACTGTGCTGAGGTCATGTTAGGTTAGCTGTTGTACACTGTGCCGCTGATAGTGTCAACCTGTTGACGGGTTGAGGGTCTGTTGGTTACACTGTGCCGCTGATAGTGTCAACCTGTTGACGGGTTGAGGGTCTGTTGGTTACACTGTGCCGCTGACAGTGTCAACCTGTTGACGGGTTGAGGGTCTGTTGGTTACACTGTGCCGCTGACAGTGTCAACCTGTTGACGGGTTGAGGGTCTGTTGGTTACACTGTGCCGCTGATAGTGTCGACCTGTTGACAGGTTGAGGGTCTGCTGGTTACACTGTGCCGTTGATAGTGTCAACCTGTTGACGGTCTGTTGGTTACACTGTGCCGCTGACAGTGTCAACCTGTTGACGGTCTGTTGGTTACACTGTGCCGCTGACAGTGTCAACCTGTTGACGGTCTGTTGGTTACACTGTGCCGCTGACAGTGTCAACCTGTTGACGGTCTGTTGGTTACACTGTGCCGCTGACAGTGTCAACCTGTTGACGGTCTGCTGGTTACACTGTGCCGCTGATATTGTCAACCTGTTGACGGGTTGAGGGTCTGTTGGTTACACTGTGCCGCTGATAGTGTCAACCTGTTGACGGGTTGAGGGTCTGTTGGTTACACTGTGCCGCTGATAGTGTCAACCTGTTGACGGTCTGTTGGTTACACTGTGCCGCTGATAGTGTCAACCTGTCAGCTCTCAAGTACACACACGGTGGTTCCTTTGTAAGCATAGGCTACGTGCAGGCAATTGCCCACCCTCCCTGAAAACAGTACGACTGCGCAGAAAGAATATATGGGGTGTTTTTTACCATCTGAGAGGGCAGCACAGCGAGTTGAACAGTTCTCCCGTGACACGTGGTGATTTGTATGTAGTGCCTGAATGTAGCCTGATGGGGGATGTAGCTGATGGGGGATGGGGGTGGGGGGGGGGGGGGGGGCAGGGGATTGGTTCAGTTTGTAGAGCACTGGCTTTGCAATCCCGAGTTTCAATTTCAGTTTCATCAAGGAAATACCACTGCGTGCGGACTGGTCCATATACACCATACTATTTCTGCTAGGTTTTGAGACCACACTGCACATGATTTACAGCTGATGGCTAAGACGAGAGAATTTAAGAAGTGGTCTTGTTACTACGAACTAACAGATGTCTGACCTAAGCACTGGCCAAACACGCTGGTCAGACGTTGAGTACCCACCTAACATGAACTGTGCTGTTATTATCTATCATAATCCTGAAGATCCTGGAGTTGAAGGTTCGAATCTCCACTGGACTGTTGTGGTATAAAGAGGATTTTTCCCCGACGTTGACATTCATTCTGACTCAAATTTTCCGAAAACATCCTTCAAATGAGACTATATAAACCGACGTTCCATGGGCGAATGTACGCATAACATCTTGTGTAAATCACCAGGTTTTAGAACTGAAGACCAGTTTGGCTGTCAGTACAGATGTCACATACACATTGACAGCATCGAAAGAATGAAAGACTGAATGAAGAACTGAGGGACTGATATTGGTCTGAATGACAAGGGAAAGGACTGAATGTAGTTCCAGTCAGCTCTACCCAGGTAGGCAGCCCATTGTGTAAACGACAGCGTAGTTTGTAAAGCTCTTAAAGCTTGTTTTTTTTTTTTTACCAACGTTGCACGTTATATAAACTCTAAATGATGATAAGAAGAAGAAGAGGAGGCGGAGGAGGAGGAGGAGGAGGAGGAGGAGGAAGAAGAATAGAATAGAATAGAATAGAATAGAATAGAATAGAATAGAATAGAATAGAATAGAATAGAATAGAATAGAACAGAATAGAATAGAACAGAACAGAATAGAATAGAATAATGATAACAAGAATGACTATAAGAATAATAATGATGATAATAATTACACGACTACTAATAATTGATACTGTTTTCTGTCTTTATTATCATTACCGTTACTGTCATTATCATCATAATAATTATCATTAGAATTAATATTAATGCTATCATTATTATCATTTATCATCATCATCATCACATTATCATCATCATCATCATCATCATGATTATTACTATTATCATTATGTGACCTTCACAAGCCAACCTTCCTCAAACTAAGGTGAATGCAGGAAAAGTGACGCAGGATACTTGTCCTGCTCTCTTACGTCTTTGATTTACAGCAGCCTCCTGTATTCTCCGTCAAAACGGAAAGATATTTCTGTGAATGTCATCATCTGCACACCTCAGGTACCTACACATCTGGCAATACACAATGCATGAACTTTCCCTATACATGTTCATGTCAACACAAAGTAAGATAGGTTGTGTGACACGGAAAACTGGTATGCTTACACTGAAGAATCTAGAACATAACATAATCAGAGGGAGAGCTGTACAGTTGTAAGAGCTCATATGGAATTTACTGGAAACAAATGCACAAGTTGCTTTTTATAAAATAGGAAGGTTCCAGCAACGTAAACGTCCTGATCCTGAAGAGAGAGAGAGAGAGAGAGAAGAGAGAGAGAGAGAGAGAGAGAGGAGAGAGAGAGAGAGAGAGAGGAGAGAGAGAGAGAGAGAGAGAGAGAGAGAGAGAGAGAGAGAGAGAGAGAGAGGAAGAGAGAGAGATGTGGAGAGACAGACAGACAGACAAACACAGACAGACAGATAGGGTCGTGTATGTTTATCTTTTAACAAGCAGTACGATTATTTAATTACCAAGGACGCTGAAAAATAGTGAACATTCCGTGCCACCATAAGGATCTTACATCCACATGCCTTCCCACATCCCACATCCTTATTCCCCCACCCCTCCCCGCTCCCCCTCCACCCCGCCCCCTCGTTTCCACTTGTTACCTCCCTCCCTTCCCATCCCCTAGAAACATTCCAGAAGGAAGTGGGAAAAGTGAATTCCTTTGACCAAGAGTCGAAGTCTACGGCTACTCCAACATGAAAGAACTCATGAAAGAAGAGTAAGAAGTTCTAAGGATAAAAAGAAGAAGAAAACATAGGAGAGAAAAACGAGAAAATACAACACAGACAAAAACTAGAAACACAAAAGACAGAAGAAGAAGAAAGAAGAAGAAGAAGAAGAAAGAAGAAAGAAAGAAACAAGAGAAGAAGAAAAAGAAGAAGAAGAAGGAAAGAAAGAAGAGAAGAAAGAACAAAGAGAAAAGAACAGAAGAAGACAAGAAGAAGACAAGAGAAGACACAGTAAAGAAAGAGAAGAAAAACAAAGACACAGAAAAGACACAGAAGAAGACACCAGCAGAAGGAAAGAGGGAAAGGAAAGAAAAAGACAATGAAAAAGAAAGACTGGCGCGTGAAAAAAAAAAGATCAAAACAAGCTAAACAAGATGAGGACGAAGAAGACGAAACATAATCAGACAAAGATGGAGACGAGGGCAGACAAAGACCAAATATATGCCAGCAAACAAATGACCGAGTTGTACAGGAGGAGGCTGAAGTGGTGTCCGATTTCCCCTGGCTCTGTCGGTCCAGCTCTCTGCTGGCAATTCTACCACCGTGTTCTCCTCTCTTCTCCACCAGACGCCGCCGTGTGCCGGTAACCAATTTCTACATACTGTGTCGGACCTTTTCATGTTTGGGGAGGGACAGAGACAAGAGAATGAGGTAGGTATATGTGGGGGAGTGGGGATGGTTGAGGGTGGAGGGAGGAGATATGGACAGTGCCCATAGTACAATCGACTGGCAAAGAGAAAGAATTGTTCCTTGGATGGTGAAGGGAGTGGGGTGGGGTGAGTGATGATCTGTACATCACCCTGCAATCAGGGGTAAATACGTTGGGAAAAGTATGCTTTGGGGTAAAAAAAAAGGGTGAAAGGGGGTGGGAGATGGGGGGAGGTGGGGCGGGCGGCTGTGAGGATGGAGTAAGAGTGCAAGTATCCGATGGTGTGTGGTGCTACTACCAAACAAACCAGCTCTCAATAAACACATTCTGCGTCTCTGCCCTTCCTTTTGTCGTTTCTCTCCCCCCCCCCCCCTTCCAACATCTGCTTTTGCCACCTTCCTCTGTCTGTCTGTCTGTCGTCTGTCTGTCTGTCTGTCTGTCTGTCTGTCTCTCTCTCTCTCTATTCTTCTCTCTCTCTCTCTCTCTCTCTCTTCTCTCTTCACCTCTCTGTCACTCTGTGTCTGTCTGTCTGTCTGTCGTCTCTCTCTCTCTCTCTCTCTCTCTCTCTCTCTCTCTCTCTCTCTCTCTCTCTCTGTGTCAGATCTTGCAAATCACCAGCGGCATATACGCACTTTTACTCGAGGAGGAGGGGGAGGTGATGGAGGTGGTGGTGGGGGGGGGGGGAGAGAGAGAGAGAGAGAGAGAGGAGAGAGAGAGAGGAGAGAGAGAGAGAAGAGAGAGAGAGAGAGAGAGAGAGAGAAGACTTCTTTTACCAGGATTATAGATAAGCACTGGTGTGCTTTTTTTTACATTCAGTCCTCGCCCTGAGTAGGGTCAACAACAGAGAGAGA
>CM031603.1:98747938-98767938 GCA_018398815.1 Conus ventricosus | reverse complement strand
AATCTAATAGTGGGGGAATTTCGTCTATGTATTTGTCTGACTTTATTCATGTTTAAAAGGCTGTGCCAGTCTTGAATAAAAGTTACTCTGTCTTAGCTTTCTTATGGAAGCAAAAATTACCCCACTTGTTTATTGTTCCTGCCTCACTTCATTTCCAATAAGGTAGAAACGTTTTCTGCTTCTTCTTCTTCTTCTTCTTCTTCTTCTTCTTCTTCTTCTTCTTCTTCTTCTGTTTTTTTTTCGTATCACAACATTCTGCTACTTCCAAACATGAAATAATGAATACTGAACATCCAAGATGGACCCTTCAGCATAGATTTTGAAGTATTCAGGATAATTATTTGAAATATGATCCGTCACCCTTGTACTGAGAACGTGAACATTGAAGGATGAATACTTGACACTGAAGGTGGCTTTATGGGGTTTCCAAGGTAGACACGGACAAAATAGATGGACCTTTGGGTACTTTACCATTTCCTTCAGTTTATTCTGTGATTACCTGAGAAGATCCAGTGGATGAATTCAGAGTTTTGTACAAGATGACATATCTGTCTTAGTTTGGTACAGTAATGTACCAGGTCTTAAACTAAGTCCATTTTCAACATTTCTGTCAATTTCTTAACAACAAATGTGCACGAGCAAGCGGTCCATTTTCATCTGAAGGTAAAACGTCTGTGTATATTATTCTGGCGCCGTGGATGTGAATAGGTACGACCATGGCAAATCATAATGCACTGAATCTTACATTTGCGTTTGAAAAATAGTTCAGAACACTTGAGAAAACCAGTAAATCAGTCTAAAACGCACAAGTCACGACGGTAGTGCATTGGCGTCTTGGCTCCAATGTTATTTACTTATGATTTAAAATCAAAACAATTCTTCGCTTATATATTATCGAAAATTCAATATTATAATTCTATATCAGTTTTGAAGAAAACCCAACACGTGTTCATAGTCCAGAATATCGCGGGTGTAAATGTAAAAGTATGACAGTATGGGTGGGCTAACACTGTTGATCATAAGAATAAGATGTATGTTTTCAGTGGACAGCATTAAATCATTTTCAATCACATAGTTGTTAAATTTATCTTGCATCAGTGGATTTTTCGATAACATCGCAGTTCTACTTTAGACGTTTCTCTTTAATTCATTGCATCAGTGGATTTGTTCGATAACATCGCAGTTCTACTTTAGACGTTTCTCTTTAATTCATTGCATCAGTGGATTTGTTCGATAACACGCAGTTCTACTTTAGACGTTTCTCTTTAATCATTGCATCAGTGGATTGTTCGATAACATCGCAGTTCTACTTTAGACGTTCTTGTTTAAGTCATACGCAGATTAATCATATTCTGCTTAGGGCAGCATTGCTTTACAAACACTTCTGAAGGTCGTAAATTCTTCAAGGGTAGGACTGAACCTTGCAGGATACCCATTCGAGGAGGTCGTAACGTACAATAACATTTTCCACATTTGCCTCAGTACTTTTTTTTCCTTTGAGAAAAAAGAAAAGAAAATGAAGTTCACCAGAGAAGTCAACTGTCAATTTGTATAGTGGTTTCATGTGTCACGACATATCATAGATTTTTTATGTGACATTCCTTCTGCGAGCAAATGATGTTTTATGTTGGAACTCAGTTTGATGAATTGGTCAGCCAAACTTTCAGTTGTTTTTAGAGGTCAAATATTGCACCTGGGTGACGGCATCTCTGATATGTCATTCCTTTACTATCTAAAACAAAAAGTGATCTGTTCAGTGTCTCTCCCTCTCCTCCTCTCCTCTCTCTCTCTCTCTCTCTCTCTCTCTCTACTCTCCTCTCTCTGTTTCTCTGTGTGACGCGCGCGGTGTGTGCGTGTATGTGTGTGTGTGTGTGTGTGTGTGTGTGTGTGTGTGTGTGTGTGTGTGGAGGAGAGTGAGAGAGAGAGGAGAGAGAAGAGAGAGAGAGAGAGAGAGAGAGAGAGAGAGAGAGAGAGAGGGCAAGCCAGCGTGCTTACATAGGATACATGCACACACGCACGCACGCACACACACACACACACACACACACACACACACACACACACACACACACACACACACACACACACACACACACACCACAGCACGCACGCACGCACGCACGCACGCACACAAAGACGCTTTACATCTGCCCTCCCTTATGACTAACCCGCATGCATGCCAGGCTCCGGTTCCCTGTGCCGTGCTCTCTCGCTGTCTGTCAATGCCGTTCTGACGGCCAGTCCCGCAGTACATGAAGCTGCCAGCCCTAACTGCATTCTACCCTCCCTTCTCCCTGAGGGATACCACCGACCACAAATCGCCACGGACAAACGGACAGCGTGGATAATACAAGGAAAGGGGTAGGGTGAGGGTAGGGAGCAGGTGAGGGTGTGGGGTCTTGGATTGCCATGCAACCAGGAGATTAGTGCTTTAAAGGTTGCACTCCCATACTTCGTTTGACGGAGATCTGGTCAGACAGATCCTCGGTGTGCGTGTTGGCTGAAGTGGATCTGATCTGATGGATCCTGCGTATCTATCGCCAAATGTGTGTTTCGTCTGACAGATCCTGTATATGCAGTGTCTACGATACACAGATCCTGCGTGTAACAGGTTGTCTGGAGTGGATCTCATCTGACGCATCATGAGCGTGGGGACACGCATCCTCGTGTACCGATTAATAAAGTAACTCACACAAAAAGGTTTATCCAACAGGGGGTAGGGGACGGGACGAGGGAAAGGCTGGGTGTGGTTAGTGGTGGTAATAGTGTTTCATGTTCAGAGAATGATTTTTTTTTACAGTGAAAGAGTGGGGGGGGGGGGGGGGAGGAGACGATGACAGGGTTGCACAATTCACCACACGCTCTCTACAATCTTTGCTAGCGGCATTGTGTCCCCATGAAACTGCTGATACTTGCCGGTAGATTTCTCTTTCTTTTTTTTTAAACTCTGTGAGATTTAAAGGAATAAATGTTGTTTGATATATCACTTTTAACGTTCACATCTACTCCACATAATAGGCAGATGGGATGGAAACCAGCAACACACATACATTAGTAAAACCTGCCTAATCCACTGACTGACTGGGTAAAATTACCTAAGTAGTATTCTGGATAATGTTTTCTATCTCACTAGATAACTTTCCATGATAAATCCACTTGATACAACTACCACTGACATTTACTGGGCAATACTGCCAAATGAACACATTCGATATAATTGTCCAAATAATACTCTGAATAATATAACTCATCAATGGTCATGTTAAAGTAACAAACATTCATACATTCAAAGACGAGCTGATCAGTACTCTGGGTAAAGTTATTTAATGATATGTCGGATAAAATTAACTTACCTGTACACTGGTAAAGTTCAGAAAATACATGGTTTGTGTGAAATAATCTACACAATAAATGAATAAAGTTATCCAATGAATATGCCGTGATGTGTTGCTGAAGCATGCACTGGGTTCTTATGTTTACTCAGTATTTTATTCAGTAAGGCCAAAGCCCCATTTGAAGGGGTATGAACATCGATAGTAGACATAATAAGACAAATTCGAATTATACTATCAATCCATCATCTGCTTGAAGCTAATTAAACCCCCCCCCCCAAAAAAAAAAAAAAAACAACAACAACAACAAACAACAACAAAAAACAAAGACGAAAATGAAAACAACATTACACCAGTTCGTGCATGGTATCATATACTAAATTGACGCCAATTGACTAGTAAAATTGGTAATTCAGGACACTGCTATTTCTCTTTTCTTAAAGGCTTTATATATATATATATAGCAAAATTACTGATGACCAGTGCGCTTTGTGATGCTAAAAGTAACGTTAATCTGAAGTTGCTGGGATTGTTATAATATTTTGGATGGATTAAACTGTGTCTTAGATCATCAAAAGCAGGACAACAAAAAACAAAGTGAATTTCATCATCAGTGGAGGATGTGCACAACGGGCATACTGTCCTAAATTCACCGTTCCTTTTGTATCTTGAACTATGTACTGATAAATTAGACATTCCAAATCTAAATCTTGTCATAGTGTATCGAATAAATCTATCCATACCCAATAGTAAGTATGGCTCCAGATCATGCGATGTCTTCAATTTCCTGTATTCTATAAATCTGTTGCTATCATTTCATATGATGATTCCAGTTCTGCCACCTGCAGTCGATTAGTCTTTGCTTAAACATCTTTATAAAGAAATGTATGCAACCCACGCCTTGGTATCCCCATACATAGGAGAAGCCATAACTATTCAAAATGTCACGAACTTTTGAGGCCCAATTTACTTTTCCTCTATTGGCCAAATTTAATAACATTTTATACGCTTTAGATGGTAATCTATGTTCCTCCATTCGAGTCAGTTTCAACCAGTATCTAATGCAAGAAACACTAGAATTAATCGTTAATGGGAATCGATTCAATCCACCATACACAAGGTCGTTTGGTGTTTTAATACAAACCCCTAGATACTTCTTTAACACAAATAAATGGACACTTTCAATGACAGATGAAGCATCTTCTAGACCCCAAATTTCAGCACCATATAGGAGTATGGGTTGAATCTGAGAATCAAAAAGCTTCAAATACAGTTTCAAAGAGTTGTTATTTAGCTGATGCAACTTGCAAATAATGCTGATGGCAGCTCGTTTCCCTTTACTAGCTAAATCTTGGCATGCATGCTTAAAACTCAGTCGTGTGGAAAACAGGATGCCTAGATACCGATAAGAATTTACTACGTTCATCTTTATGTTATTATAAAACCATTTCTCAGTACTTGCTAAATACCCACCTTTCCTAAAGATTACTGTGCTAGATTTGTCCAAGTTTACTTTAAGCTGTAACTGGCATGCAGCTCTATGAAGAGATTCAATTGGGTTTGTAGGCCAACCACAGTTTCTGACAATAAAATAATGTCATCAGCAAACAAAGAATAAACAGTTCAATGAAATCAATATTAAGGTTAACACCATGTCTATCATTATTAATAAGATCGAGAGCAAGTTCATTTATAAACAAGGAAAACAAAACAGGACTACGAACATCACCTTGTTTCACACCATTAGTGCAATATATGTAACCTGTATACTGTGTACCACAGCGAACTCGAGCTTTAACAATTTCGTACATACTTCTTATACATCTGTAGATTTTACCCTTAATTCCATGTTTAATCAAAATGGGCCACAATAAATTTCTTGAAATAGTATCAAAAGCTTTCTCAAAATCAATGAATGCAAAAATTCTGTTCTGTTTTATGTTTACTCAGTAGAGTGGGTAAAATAACCATGGTGTTTTCAGAGCACTGGCTAAATCAGGTAAGCTTATCACCGTCAAAGATTTGGCCAGATGACCTCATTCACACATTTTGTGACATAATCGGATTGGTGAACGGAGTAACATTAACCAATAGATATACCAGGTAAATGTTAACGAGTAAATACTCTAGGTAAAACTACCTATACAACACACTGGGTAGTGTTGAATAATATACACACTTACAAATTTGGTAAAATCACCTAGTTGATGTACTGCGTAAAATGACCAATTCAACATGAAAGGTAAAAAGCCCTGTTGACTCACTGAGTAAAAAAACACACAAATGTCACAAGAAATCACAGCCTCTTGAAAAAATATAAGTGGACAGACAAACAGCCCGAGAAGCAAAGCTCTGGAACCAACCCTACAGCCCACGCCCTGATGTGGTGTCCTGCATATGCTATGGAGGACGATGAGAGACGAGACCAAACAGGGAGCTCAGAAACACCGGAGAGTTACAGCTCTCAGCTGACCGCTTGTAGGAGACGTTAACACAGGGTAGCTCAGACATCACCCGGTGAGCCAGATTACAGCTCTCAGCTGACCGCTTGGTGAGGGAGACGGTCTAAACACAGGGTAGCTCAGACATCACCCGGTGAGCCAGATTACAGCTCTCAGCTGACCGCTTGGTGAGGGAGACGGTCTAAACACAGGGTAGCTCAGACATCACCCGGTGAGCCAGATTACAGCTCTCAGCTGACCGCTTGGTGAGGGAGACGGTCTAAACACAGGGTAGCTCAGACATCACACGGTGAGCCAGATTACAGCTCTCAGCTGACCGCTTGGTGAAGGAGACGGTCTAAACACAGGGTAGCTCAGACATCACACGGTGAGCCAGATTACAGCTCTCAGCTGACCGCTTGGTGAGGGAGACGGTCTAAACACAGGGCATCTCAGACATCACACGGTGAGCCAGATTACAGCTCTCAGCAGACCGCTTGGTGAGGGAGACGGTCTAAACACAGGGCATCTCAGACATCACACGGTGAGCCAGATTACAGCTCTCAGCAGACCGCTTGGTGGGGGAGACGGTCTAAACGCCACAAAAGTGTCAGCCAACAGACAGATGTGATGGATGACTCGAGGGAGGAAAGGAGGGGGAGTAAGGGAGGGAAAGGGGAGAAGGAAGAGGGGAAAAGACCATCAACAATTATCTCTTTCGTTCAGAGCTGGCCACATGCAATACACTTGGAAAAATTGAATACAACAGGTAAAATGTTCCTACCAAAACTATGTAATTGTCAAATTATCTAATCTGGACTGCTTAGTATTGTCTGCTCAATATTCGTGATAAAAGTACCCCTCTGGCTTAATTTACGTTATCAAACTCTGGATCAAATTGTCTCATGAATACACTTAGTGAAATCATCTGATTGGCGAATAGAATAACATTACCGAAAAATACTCTGATTAATGTTGATCAATAAATACGCCAGAGAAGAAAAACCGTGCTAGTTACACTAAATTCATTGGGTAATGTTAACTTAACAACACTCCATTTAAAATTTTCAAATCAACAGATTTATTAAGTCACCTATTCAACACAGCAGGAAAATGACCCAATCAATGAAAGGGGTAAAATTGTTCAGTTAATATACTGGTAAACGGTATAGGCAACACAAATGCATCAGCTGGTTTAACACAAGAAATGAAAGGGAAGGAGACCAAAGTGCCAGAGAAAGGCACTTTCAGAAGCATCCCCCATCCCGCCCCCTGATGTGCGTAGTGCACAGTGTGGATGGAGGAAAGATGGAGGGCAGACGACCAGAACTGAGAGTAGCTCAGACAGAACACGGTGAGCCAGACTACAGCTGTCCGCGGACCCCTACTGAGAGTAGCTCAGACAGAACACGGTGAGCAGACTACAGCTGTCCACGGACCACTACTGAGAGCAGCTCAGACAGAACACGGTGAGCCAGACTACAGCTGTCCACGGACCACTACTGAGAGTAGCTCAGACAGAACACGGTGAGCCAGATGACAGCTCTCCACGGACCACCACTGACAGCAGCTCAGAGAGAACACGGTGAGCCAGAATACAGCTGTCCGCGGACCACTACTGACAGCAGCTCAGACAGAACACGGTGAGCCAGATGACAGCTCTCCGCGGACCGCTACTGAGAGTAGCTCAGACAGAACACGGTGAGCCAGATGACAGCTCTCCGCGGACCGCTACTGAGAGTAGCTCAGACAGAACACGGTGAGCCAGATGACAGCTCTCCGCGGACCGCTACTGAGAGTAGCTCAGACAGAACACGGTGAGCCAGATGACAGCTCTCCGCGGACCGACTACTGACAGCAGGCTCAGACAGAACACGGTGCAGCCAGATGACAGCTCTCCGCGGACCACTACTGAGAGTAGCTCAGACAGAACACGGTGAGCCAGATTACAGCTCTCCGCGGACCGCTACTGAGAGTAGCTCAGACAGAACACGGTGAGCCAGATTACAGCTCTCCGCGGACCGCTACTGAGAGTAGCTCAGACAGAACACGGTGAGCCAGATTACAGCTCTCCGCGGACCGCTACTGAGAGTAGCTCAGACAGAACACGGTGAGCCAGATTACAGCTCTCCGCAGACCACTACTGAGAGCAGCTCAGACAGAACACGGTGAGCCAGACTACAGCTCTCCGTGGACCACTACTGACAACAGCTCAGACAGAACACGGTGAGCCAGACTACAGCTCTCCGTGGACCACTACTGACAACAGCTCAGACAGAACACGGTGAGCCAGACTACAGCTGTCCACGGACCACTACTGAGAGCAGCTCAGACAGAACACGGTGAGCCAGACTACAGCTGTCCGCGGACCACTACTGAGAGTAGCTCAGACAGAACACGGTGAGCCAGATGACAGCTCTCCACGGACCACTACTGACAACAGCTCAGACAGAACACGGTGAGCCAGATTACAGCTCTCCACGGACCACTACTGAGAGCAGCTCAGACAGAACACGGTGAGCCAGATTACAGTTCTCCACGGACCACTACTGAGAGTAGCTCAGAAGAACACGGTGAGCCAGATTACAGCTCTCCACGGACCACTTGGCGGGCAGACGGCGTAATGGGAGAAAACTGTCAGCCAACAGGAAGACGTAATGGATGGCTTGAGGGAGGACGCAAGGAGAAGGGAGGGAACTGGGAGAGGGAAAAGAACGTCGGCAATTATCGCTTTTGCTTACAGCCAGCCAGAGAGAATACACTGGGTGAAATTAATTACAGTGGGTAAGCATCTCTCGCCAAAACTACGTCATTATGTAATTATTGATTCGACGCCCATCTTGCACTAAAGTGAATGAAGATAAGTGATTGCTCGTTCTTGGCCGTTGTCCTGAGTGTTTTGTATCTTGCCTGAAGAAGACCAAAGAGGTCGAAACACGTCATGTTCTGTCTTGTGATTCGTTTGTCTACGTTTTCGTGGCGGTTTGCTATTAATTACATTTAAAATCTAATTATCTGAACTAAACTGTAGTGCTAGTGTTATGTGTACTCAATATTCTAGGTAAGATTACCACAGCAACATACTGGCTTACGTTCCTTTATCAACCTAAGGGTCAAAATACCTCATCCGTTCATTTGAAGAAATCATCTGATAGGTAAACGGATCAACATTATCCCAAAATACACTGGAAATATACTAACCAGTAAATACGCCAGGTAAAATCATCTATGTTATGCACCTGTTGATGTGAATTCACCAAAACATTAAGTAAAAGTATGAAATAAACAGACTGGGTAAAGTCGCCTGATCGATATACTGGATGAAATTGCCCTGTCAGAACAAACAGTAAAATTGTCGGATTAATTTAAAGGGTAAAACCACTCATATGCCACAAAAATGTGCGGCTACTTTTGAAAGAAAAAATGCAAGTGGAATGGACAAAGCGCCAGAGAATTGAACTGTTTAAAGTGTGTCACACTCCACGCCCTAATAGACGTCGTGCACACTGCCGATGGAAGAAAGACAACTGAAACACAGAGCAGCTTAGACATAAAATGGTGAGCATGATCACAGATCTCTGCAGACCGCATGGCAAGAGAGAGGGTGTAAATGGGGGAAAAATGGGGGAAAGACTATCCGCCAACACAAAGACGTGATAGATGGCTGAGGGAGGGAAGAGGGTGGGAATGGGGAGAGGGAAGGAGAATACAGGCTATTGTCGATTTTGTTCACAGCCAGCGACAGAACACGCTATTATTCCTTTTCCTCCTTTATCAGGACGGGGCCAAGGTCTGCTCCTGCAGTTCTAGTTGACAAATCATCGTTGAAATCAATAGAGTTGCCCCCCCCCCCCCTTCCCCACCAAGTCCCTCCACTCTTCCTGCGGAGTGCTTTCTCAATCACACAACCACACAAGCAATCCATGTGGGTAATACCCACCTAGCATACCAAAGAATCCTACTTCTGTAGTTCCAGGCTTGCATCATGGAGCTTTGTTCTCTTTCCACTGGACATTAGCAACTAAGGTCCTGTGTGCAGCTTGTGTTTCACTGTATGTAAAAGAACCCACAGCAATAAAAGCAAGTTGTCTACGGTAACATGCTATGAACCTGGAGAAATGACGAAAACAAAACCATGGCCGGAAAGTGTAGTCATCAACGATGATAAGACGTTCTCGGTGTTTAGGGCAACCCAAATTAAACACTGCAAGATTGGCTGTGATGAAAACGTGATACACTCAAATGCGAATGTAAACCCAGATACTGGGTAAAATTAACAAGATTACACTACACGTCAAGTGTACCTTATCAATAAAATGGACTAAAATACTGGAAAACCTGTCATGCATAATTACTTGACTAGTACATTGGTCAACTCCTGAAACCAGTTAATTGACCAGTCAATCAGTGATTGAAAAAAATTAACTGAATAGCATTTCCCTGTTTAGGCGCACTGGGTAAAAGTACTTGCTCAACAAGCAGGAAAATCCAGTTAATCAGTAGCCTAGGTAAAACCACCTGATCAATATACACTGGACAAAATTAAGCCATCAGCACAATGGATGAATTGATCTAATCAATATACTGAGTAAATCGCATCCAATCCATTCACTGAATAGAACTACACAATCAATACAAACGATAAAAGTAGTAATTAACTGATTACTAATACCGCTTCATTCTGTCTGTGATCTGTTGAGTATTCTTTTGTGCATCTTTTTTTTTTATTCCTATTGCTTTTACAGTCTCAAGAAGACACATCTGTCGAAAATCTCCATGTCTGTTCCGTATCTTTCTTTTATTATTAAATTTCCATTACTGGCACCTTTTATTTTTTTGTGCATTGGTATTTTGGCTTACCAATGACACCATGTAAAATACCTAGCAAACATAGTCATTAATATCGGCTAGTTGTTACAATGGAGAAACAGAACCCAGTCGATACTTCTGATGAACTACTCAATCAATACGGCTGACAAATTAGCTGTACGTACGGAAACAAACAGCTTTCAAAAGCAATCAGGGATTTAGAGGATGAGGAGGGAGACGAAGTGCCAGAAAATGAAATTGTGGAACCACAAGAACGCCTCAACTCTTAATGCAGCGGCATCCCAGACACTGAATGAAAGAAGGACGGAGAGAAGACAGTCGAAACAGACCGCAGCTCAGACACAACACGGTGAGCCCAATTACAGCTCCCCACACACCGCTTGTGGGGAAAGGGTCTAAAGACGGGAGAGAACTCTCAGCCCACAGAAAAGGGTGATGGGTGGAGAAAGAGAGGGAGGAGGAGGATGGTGTGAGGCAGGGAGAGAGAGGGGGGTGGCGTAGGGAAGCAGAACATTGCCAATTGTCGATTTTGTTAACAGCCAGACACAGAGGTTCTCGGTTTTCTTCTCTTCTTTTTTCTTTCTTTCTTTCTTTTATTGTTTTAATTTGGGGAAACGCTGAAGTCTGTTTCTACAGTTCCACCTAACAAAGCATCAACGAAATGTAACAGACTCTCCCTGCTCTCCCATTCTCCTCTCCCTTTGCTACTCCCCTCTTCTCTGTCTCATGGAGTTCTCTCTCCATCCTTGTCCGCATCGTGTGGTCCAGCGGATAATGCACTCGCCTGAGAAGCCAGAGAATCCCAGGTGTGAGGTTCCAGTCCCGCACAGGGTGAGGATTTTTGGTCTCCCACTTTACACCAGACCTGAAGCAGTGGTTTGGGTGCTAGTCTTTCGGAGTTGACCGAAAGAAAAAAAAAAACGAGGTCCGATGGACAGCATATTCAAAATGTTTGTGAAAGAACTAACGGTAACAGGAAGGTTCTTTGTGGTAACATTCTGTCGAAAAATTTTCACTGCATGTAAATGAAAGAAAAATTAAACAAACTGACAAACAGATAGCACATGGCTATCGCGTTGTGTTTTCCATGGGTAAGTGGATCGAATTTGACACAGAAACATTTATTGCAAGTTTGAAATTATATAATGCAATACGCATGAAAGCAAGGCACCAAATCAAAACTCAACACTGTATGAAGCTAGATAAAATCACAGAGTTTGGGTAGACTACATTAAAACTACTTAATCAATTCAAAATTTATGATTTGATAAATACACTGTGTAAAATGACTCTTTAAACATACCAGGCAAATTAAGCTCTTCAATACACAGGATAAAATCACCCAATCGACACGCACCATAAAATCACATAATCGTTATACTTAATAAACCACTCAAACATTTCATCCATTAAATCTACCTCTTCAATACACTTCAGTATAAGTATCTAGTCAATACACTGATAACACTAGCCATCAATGCACTGGGTAAAACTACCCAGTCAATACACTGAATACAGTCTGTAGTTTCAATAGAATCCCTCAATCCTTACTGAGCTAAACGTGCCTATGTATACAGAAACACACAGTTCCTGTTAAAACAAGGAAGGAAAGGGGGGTGGGGGGTGGAGACAGTGGTCCAGACAAACGACCCTCTGAAACTGTCCCAGGGTCTACTCCCTCATGTAGCGTCGTCCCCACTGTCCATGCAGTGAAGGGGGACAGAAGGAACCAGTGGACACAGACAGCGGCTCAGACATACAGAAGGGAACCAGTGGACACAGACAGCGGCTCAGACATACAGAGGGGAACCAGTGGACACAGACAGCGGCTCAGACATACAGAGGGAACCAGTGGACACAGACAGCGGCTCAGACATACAGAGGGGAACCAGTGGACACAGACAGCGGCTCAGACATACACGCTGAGGCAGATGACAGATGACCACAGACCATGTGGCGGGGAAAGGGTTTTAACAGGTCAAAGACCTGTCAGCCAGCACAGTGAGCTGATGGATGGCACACGGAAGGTAGCGAAGATGGGGGGGGGGGGGGGGGGGGGGGGGGATGAATGGGGGAAGAGATGAACATCGGCATCTGTCGGTTTTGTTAACAACCAGACAGAGCAAAGTCGTGTGTGTGTGTGTGTGTGTGTGTGTGTGTGTGTGTGTGTGTGTGTGTGTGTGTGTGTGTGTGTGTGTGTGGTGGTGTGTGTGTGTGTGTGTGGAGGGGGGAGGGGAGATGCATATCAAGGGGAGAAAGAAGAGAAGGGAGAGGGTGAGCAAGCTCGTGTGCATGGGTAGGATACGTGGGAGTCACACTCTCACTGGATCCATTCCTGTACAATAAGCTATCAGCACGCATGAAGGAGTGTTTCCTTTTGCCATGTTATCTCACAATGTATCAATATAGTTCGGTCCGCCTGTTCCAGTGTATACAGCTGCCTCCCTCTTTCCTCTCCGTTATCCTTTTCCCTGGGAATGCCACCGCCTACAAATCGCCGCGTACAGCTGGGCAGTGTGGACAAACGACGAAAAAGGGGAAAGGGGAGGGGGGGGGGGGGGGGGGGGAAATTGGTGATGGTGTGAAAGATGTTCGATTTTCAAGTGTAACTAGGAACGAGAGCTCCAAAGACAATACCTGACGCTTGTTTTACAACGATCTAGTCTGACAGGTCCTTAAGAATGGTGTCTGACACAGGTGGCTCTGGTCTGAACTGTCCTGTGCTTATGTGTCGTTGGAAGTGCATAGGCTCTGATTTGACAAAAGCCCGGTGCATACGTTGCTTGGTCTGACAGATCCTGCGCGTGTGTTGTTTGAAGTGTCCCTGGTCTGACAGACCCTCTGTGTACCTGCCCTGAAGTGGGGCTAGTCTCAGAGACCCTGTGCCTATGGTGTCTGAAGTGCATCTGATCTGACGGATCCTGTGTGCGAAAAAAAGTTTGCTGGTTCACCACATGAAATAACTCACATGAAATAACTCACGACACAAAAATGTTTACTGAGCAGACAGGCGTGTGGAAGATCGGTGAAAATGGTAGTTGCAGAACTTAGGCACGTTCAGCAGAGGAACAAGTTTTTCAGCAGAAGTAGGGATGAGGGAGGTCTGTGGGCGACGGAGTGGGAAGAGGGTTGCATCCTTAGTCACACACTGTCTACAACGGTGAGGTGGGAAACAATCTTTGCTGCTGACCTTTTCCCATCACACAAGCCTGTCAATATACGTTGTAACATTAACCAGTCAATACACTGGGTAACACTAAAAAAAATCAATATAAACAGATCTTAAATGAATGTTAGCGAACCACCCAGAGAAACGTGGACAAACGAGTCACAAGACAAAACACGACGCGTTTCGACCTCTTAGGTCTTCTTCAGGCAAGATACAAACAAACAGGACATCGAAAAATTCACTCAGCTTTGATCGCTTCAGAGTTAGCGCAAGGAAGACGTTGAAATGAAATATAAACGGGTAACACAAACCAGTCAATACGCTGTAAAACATCAGCCAGTCCATAGACTGGATAACACTAATCAGTCAATACACTGAGTAACACTACCTGGTCAATGCACTGGGTACAGTAGCCAGGCAATACTCTGGGTAAAGTTCCTAACGATACTTTTTATTAAACTTACCAAATAGCGTACTAGGCAAGATCAATTATAGGTAAACAGAAACACGCAACTCTCATCAGTGAGCCGATTACAGTATTCCACAGACAGTGGCTCTGACACACTAAGTGAGCCAGACTACAGTATTCCACAGACAGCGCCGACACATTCAGTGAGCCAGACTACAGTATTCCACAGACAACATGGAGGGGGTGTGGGTGGGGGTCTAAACAGGGGAGAGAACTGTCAACGAACAGAGATGGACGGCTTGAGGGACAGCAAAGGGAAGAGGGAGGGAACGGGTGGAAGACAGCGTCAGCAATTGTCCATTTTATTGTCAGCGGACAAGACGCAATACATTTTTTGTCTTCTTTTTTGTTTGCTTTCTCTGGTTTCCTTTTTTCTGTTTCCTGGCACCTATGGTGGGAGGCCCAGAGGATGGCGCTGTGCTTCCTGCTGACAAATTGCCATGGCCATCAACAGATTTCTGTCCTCCTTCCCTCCCCTCCCTCCCGGTCCCTTCTCCTTCCCCACTCCACTCACTACAGGAGTGCAGCCCCTGTCGTGACCCACATTGGGTGACGTAGTCGGATAATCACACGCCTAGGAAGGAAGACACTCCTAAGTTCATGGTCGGAGATAACACGAGGTGAGGGCAGGGGGCAGGCTGTGCATGCGTGTGTGTGTGTGGTGTGTGTGTGGTGTGTGTGTGTGTGTGTGTGTGTGTGTGTGTGTGTGTGTGTGTGTGTGTGTGTGTTCTCCTTATGACAGGACCTTTAGTAGCCATCTAAGTCCAAGGTAACAGGAAGTGTCGCTGGATGGACTTCGTGGCCGTATTCAGAGGACACCCTCTCATGCTGGCTCTTCGACTAAGCAGTTCTTGTCGAAAAGAGGGAGCTTAGCAGGTCATGTCTTGTGTACCACTCCTGCGACTGTGACAGGCTGACGCTGCGAGTGGCGGTCTACTGATGGTGGTATAGGGGGTGTTGGGTAATGCCGACACAAATGAAGAGAACAAAAGAAAAAAAAAGTTTAAACAAATGATGTTCTCACGCCAGATGATGTAAAGACAAGTCAGGACAACACACACGTATGTTCCCATCATATCAAGGAACTCCTCTCCGTCCTTTCCGTCCTCCTGCCCTCTCTCTACGCCATCGACGGGGCGTATATCTCAACAACAGATTCCACGCCGCTATAAGGCAAATGGTCGAATTGATGAAATATGGTGATTGCGACACCGCTACCTGACAATTACAAGAAACTGGTTTGAATTCTTTATGCTGACTTGATTTAACATTGCAGCTAGACTGAATGTGACACTCGGTGGCATGGTCAGACTGACGCCTTGTACAGCAGAGTCCAGGAAACGTATCAAGGCTGTCGCGTGCATTGCCACTATAATTCAAACGTTATGTTATCAGACTGGTCCTTCGTTGGAAAAAAACAATCACTTCCTTATGTTAACATCAAACCTTCTACAATATGAATGCATGTCACGTCATATGAAGAACATGTAAAAAAGGCACACAAGCTTAGTATGCAGTTTCTTTGTTGTCAGCGCAAGAGATTCGGTTTCCATGTCTAGGCAACACATTACAAAAAGCATTGCGCAGAGCTCTAATCCTCATGCCGATCAAACAAACAAATGACACTGGAGAAACTTTTCATGCTGATTAGTTCACTTCATGACTTAAATGTCCTAAAGTTACTCCGTTTAAGATCGTTACAATACTGGTTCAAGGTCTGCGTCAACATTTCAGGACTAAAATTGTTTTGCAATCTAGCAGACAAAAACTCAGGTAGCATATGAGTTTAGTTGATTCTTTAGTCCTGTATTGTTTTCAGCTCCTTCAAGCGCATGGCGGACGGCTAATGCCCATATAAATGTGTTACGAGGATTTTCAATGTTCTGTTTGTTCAACGGCTTTTTCATAGCTTTGGTACCAGCAGCTAAAGCACAAAATGCAAGCATATGTTTAGCAGAAAATGGCGTATTGGGTCTATTTGTGCTTTGGCTTAATAATCACACCACATAAAAATATCTAGTCAGTACAATGGGTAACAGTAGCTCGTTGGTACACTGAAGAAAGAGTACCCAGTCCATAGTTTTCATAAAACTGCTCGGTCAAAATGCCAGACAAATTAGCTGCAGGCACAGAAAAGCACATCTCCCTTTCACAGACAAGGATTAAGAGATCAGGGAGAGACGAAAGTGCCAGAAAATGAAGTTCTGGAACAACCAGAACACCCCATGGCTTAATGCTGCATCACCCCTGACTATCGATGAAAGAAGGATGGAGAGTAGTCAGCGGAAACAGACAGCAGCTCAGACACAACACGGCGAATCCAGTGACAGTTCCTCACAGACCACTTAGTGGAGAAAGGGTCTTAAGGGGGGAAAGAACTTCGAGCCCACAGAAAAAGGTGATGAGCGGACAGAGAGAGGGAGGAGGAGAAGCATGGTGTTGAAGGGGGAGAGAGACAGGGATGGGGGGAAAAGGGTTTGAACATTAGCAATTGTTGATTTTGTAATGGGCCCAAAAACTAATTCGCTTCCCCTTATTTTTTTTTTCTTTTTTTCGTTTATTTTTATCCCCCGTTTTTAAAAACAGGGGGTACTTTAGATGGGAACGAAGAAATGCTGTGCTGCGGCTGCGGCTGCTGCGTGCGTGCGTGCGTGCGTGCGTGCGGCTGCGGTGTGTGTGTGTTTTTGTGGTTTTTGTGTGTTTGGTGGGGGGGGGTGGGGTGTGGGTGTGTGTCTTCTTCGCCGTTTCAAAATGTGCCCTTTGCTCCCGACAAAACTACTGGGGCGATCTTTCTGAAAATTTGTACTATGTTTTATTATGGTCAAAGGTGTTCCCCCGTTTTTTTGTTTACCGTTACAGCCCTTACTAACGGGTGTAACGGCCTGTAAAGCTTTTTTTTCTTTATGGAATATCTCAGAAAGTACATGGCCGATCTTTGTGAAAATTAGCAGGTATGTTCATTATGGGTCACGGATGATGCTCGATGTTTTAGTTTACCGCGTTTTATAGCCGTTACTAACGGCTGTAACAGCCTGTAACGGTTTTTCTTCTTTTTAGAATATATTAAAAAGTGCTTGACCGATCTTTCTGAAAATTTGTAGATATGTTCATTATGGGTCACAGATGATGCCCGATGTTTTAGTTTACCGTTGCAGTCGTTACTACCGGCTGTAACGGCCTGCAACGCTTTTTCTTCTTTATGGAATATCTCAGAAAGTACTTGGCCGATCTTTGTGACAATTAGCAGGTATGTTCATTATGAGTCACGAATAATGCCTGATGTTTTAGTTTACCGTTATAGCCGTTACTAACGGCTGTGACGGCCTGTAACGCTTTTTCTTCTTTATGGAATATCTCAGAAAGCGCTTGGCTGATCTTTGTGAACTTTTGCAGGTATGTTCATTATGGGTCACGAATGATGCCCGATGTTTTAGTTTACCCCGTTATAGCCGTTACTAACGGCTGTAACGGCCTGTAACGGTTTTTCTTCTTTATAAAATATCTCAGAAAGCACTTGGCCGATCTTTCTGAAAATGTGTAGGTATGTTCATTATGGGTCACAAATAATGTCCGATGTTTAGTTTACCGTTATACAGTTACTAACGGCTGTAACGGCCTGTAACGCTTTTTCTTCTTTATGGAATATCTCAGAAAGTACTTGGCCGATCTTTGTGAAAATTAGGAGGTATGTTCATTATGGATCAAGGATGATGCCTGATGCTTTAGTTTACCGTTATAGCCATTACTAACGGCTGTAACGGCCTGTAACGTTTTTGTCCCCTTTTTTTTAGGTCACAGACGATAGCCGATGTTTACCAGAATAGCCATTACTAACGGTTACACCAGCCCAAGACGGTATTTCCTCTTTATGGAATATTTCACACGTATTCAGGATAAACTGTGAGTACGTTTATATGCTTTGCATCTTGTTTACTTTAATTTTGGGAAACGCTAAAGTGTGTTTCTGCAACCCCCATTGACAAACCATCAGTGAAATCAACAGACTCTCCCCGCTCTCCCATCCCCCTCTCCCTTTGCTGCTCCCCTCTTCTCAGTCTCATGGAGTCCCACCTCCATCCTCGACCATGTCGTGTGGTCCAGAGGATAATGCCTTCGCCTGAGAAGCCACAGAATCCTAGGTCTGGGGTTCCAATCTCGCATCGGGTGGGGAATTTTGGTCTCCCACTTTCCACGAGACCTGAAGTGGTGGTCTGGATGCTAGACTTTCAGGGGCGACAAAAAAGAACAAAATGAAAGGTCCGATGACATCATGCTTAAAACGAACTAAAAAGAACCAAAGGTAGCATGGATGATGTCGATGATAAAATTATGTCGAAAAATGTTGACCTGCTTGAACTCCAAATCCAGACTGGATGAAAATATCTTGGTTGGGTATACAATACGTATGGTTTGACAGTAACACCATGTAAAATAACTATTAGACTCACTGGGTAAACTGCTCTCATGAATACACAGTAGAAAATCAGCCAAAATACACGCTCAGTAAGATGATACACTGAAGTTATTAGACTAGTCAGTCATTACGTTGAGTAAATCTACCTCTTCACTATGTTTCAGTATAACTATCTAGTCAATTCACTGGTGATACTAGCTGTCAATACTCTGATGAACATTAACCAGCCAATATACTAAGTAAAGTACATTTTCAATCGAACTGCTCAATCCTCAGACTGGGCTAAATAAACCTGTGTGTGCTGAAACACTCGGTGCATTCTAAAACAATAAAACGAAAGGGGAGAGACAGTGGTCCAGACAAACGACCCTCAGGAACTGTCCCTGGCATACTCCCTCATGTAACGTCGTCCCCCACTGTCCATGCAGTGAAGGGGGACAGAGGGGAACCAGTGGACACAGACAGCGGCTGACATACAGAAGGGAACCAGTGGACACAGACAGCGGCTCATACATACAGAGGGGAACCAGTGGACACAGACAGCGGCTCAGACATACAGAGGGGAACCAGTGGACACAGACAGCGGCTCAGACATACAGAGGGGAATCAGTGGACACAGACAGCGGCTCAGACATACAGAAGGGAACCAGTGGACACAGACAGCGGTTCAGACATACAGAGGGGAACCAGTGGACACAGACAGCGGCTCAGACATACAGAAGGGAACCAGTGGACACAGACAGCGGCTCAGACATACAGAGGGGAATCAGTGGACACAGACAGCGGCTCACACATACAGAGGGGAATCAGTGGACACAGACAGCGGCTCACACATACAGAGGGGAACCAGTGGACACAGACAGCGGCTCACACATACAGAGGGGATTCAGTGGACACAGACAGCGGCTCAGACACACACGCTGAGGCAGATGAAAGATCTCCACAGACCACGTGGCGGGGAAAGGGTTTTAACAGGTGAAAGACCTGTCAGCCAGCACAGTGAGGTGATGGATGGCACGAGGAAGGCAGCAAACGACAGGGGGGATGGAAGGGGGACGGAGAAGAACATCGGCGAATGTCGATTCTGTTAACAACCGGATACAGAAACGCAGAAACGGTGTGTATGTGTGTGTGTGTGTGTGTGTGTGTGTGTGTGTGTGTGTGTGTGTGTGTGGTGTGTGTGTGCGTGCGTGCGTGCGTGCGTGCGTGCGTGCGTGCGTGCGTGCGTGCGTGCGTGCGTGCTGTGTGTGTGTGTGTGTGTGTGTGTGTGTGTGGTGTGAGAGAGAGAGAGAGAGAGAGAGACAGAGAGAGAGGAGAGAGACTGTGTTTGTGTGTGTGTGTGTGT
>CM031603.1:98727411-98740338 GCA_018398815.1 Conus ventricosus | reverse complement strand
CTTCGGTCTCTCCTTCTCTTTCTGTCTGTCTGCGGGCCCCGGTATTCCCTTCTCTCTTTTTCCGCCCGGGAAAAAGGGGGCTTTACCACTTTCCCCCAAAAAAACGGTGTTGAAAAGTACCAGGTTTGGTAAAATACTTTTCTCTCCCTTTCCTCCCTTTCTCTCCCTTCCCTCCTCCCCTCTCTCCTCTACGGCAAGCGACTCAAAAGTCCCGCCAATGTCCTTTCCAAACACTCCTGCCCCGAAAAACTGGAAGGCGCAGCTGCGTCCCCCACCTTTGACCTCCCACTAACAGACTTCATCCTTCTAAATAAGGGGGGAATGACTTTCTGAAAATAAAGAGTCCCATACAAATACACCGGACTTTTGTACCCCACACCACGCCAACACTCCTTCTCATATGGGGTATTTCTTTTGCGGGGTTTAAATTTTCCGCGGCACATGCACGGGGCGCATCTCTCAGGTACTGCTGACCAGCATACTCCCACCCATTTCTGATGCGTAGTCGGGAGCAAAAATGTCCCCCAGATGAAAATTTAAGCAGGGGGTTTGACAGAAATGCCTTCAAGCTTGGAACGCACGTTCCCCTCGTCGTCCCTTTTCACCTCCTGGGGGTTCCCTTAGGAATCAAAGGGTTTTTGGCAAAGTCAGCAAACCGGGGGCAAAAATTTCCTGTAGTCCCCAACCCCAAAATCCCCGCCTTGCCTTTGGTCTCAGCCGGCCATCCAAATTGGGGGTCATTTTTCCTGCTCACCATATTTTCCCGCCCCTATCCGGCCCTAAGTAGGTAATTTTTTTTCCTCCCAGCTCCCCTTTGAATCGCGACAAAAACCCCCCGATCTCTGGAACACACGCCGAAATTCATGGGGCTGTCCTGGTCAATTTGTGGCCCCCAGATTCATCAATAAAATTATCAAATTTGGGGGTTAAAGTCGCAACAGTTTCCCTCATCACGCGTGAATACTCCCCCTAAAGTACACATCCAATGGCTAACTTTACTGGAATTCCCCTTTTCGGTGTACAAAAGCAGTTTTCGCGGGGCCCCTCCTACCATGGGGATCTCCAATCCCCTTTAGCGGGGTCTTTTTTGCTGAAAACCTTCTTTCTCCAAGTGGCAAACAGGTATTCGATGCCCCGGCAGGGGTTCCATCAAACTGCACATGCGATTAAAACCCCGAAGTCAACGAAAAACCGTTTCCCATCCTTCTTCTTGACCGTACAGGGGTGGCATATGGCGATGTCGACGGCTGACGCCCCCATCCTGATCATGGCCTTGACCCCCCCCAAACCCGTCTCTGTTGCGCAAAAGGCACGGGTTGGCTTCGCCCTGAAGGGATGTCTCAAAATTAGGGCCACGTTTCTGGGGTTTGTGCATGGGGGCCCAATTTCAGTCTACCTTCTTAAAATTCACCAAACTGTGCAATTTCCTACTAAATGCGGGTTTTCAGTGAATTCCCAAATTTTTGGGGCCCTCGTGGCCCCCAAAGGGAAGGTAGGAAGTCTTTGCTCAAAAAGGGAGTTACTGTTTCCTCATCGGGGCTCCCCCGGGCACAAAAAAACGCAGCACCGGGGCTTTGGTTTTGCCGCACTCACGAACATTTTCAGTATTTCGCGGGGAAAATCTTGTTTTTCCCCCTATGCTATGCGTATCGGCTTCACCCCACTCCTCCTACTGTATAGGGCCCCCCCCCCCCCTTCCATGCCAGCCCAAATTTGTTCGTTTGGTCGGTCGAAGTACTAGCACTCTGGAACCCCAAGCTATTTTCCCGGGGTTTTCGCCCTCAAGTCAAAAGCCCTTTGTACCCCCCGCTCCCCTTGCAAATTCTCCCTTGCCACTCGCAAAACCAGTTTTTTTTTTCCTCAAGTTGACGACGTATTCTGCCGCTGTACGGAGCTTTTGCCTTTCCCCGGTTGTAACCACGATCCTCATATCTGCTGGGCCCGCGACCGGGCGTCCATACAGCATTTTTAAAAAGGGCAAAAAAACCGGTATCTTTTTTGGGGACCCAGGGTGGGCAAACACGTGCGGATCCACCACCCATCACCGGGTTTCTCCTGACCATCTCGCAGCATCCGTTCAAGTACCGTGAAACGTTCCCCCAAATCCATTGCACGCCAGGTATGGTGGGGTTCAACCTGAATGGTAATAGTGGGGTAACCTCCTCTGATTTACCAGAAAACGGGGTTCCTCATCATCAGTACCGACCCGGGCTCCCTTTCGGCCACAATTGAAAGCTCCCTCTGCCACCGACTCGCTGGGATCTGGCAAGGGGGACTGCCCAGGATCCCTTGTCGTAAAGTCACCATTACCCCACGTATCGTACCCATTCTGGATGTGGAAAAAGGGACCAATGATATCCTCCCAACCCGCTCGAAGGGCTCGGCATAATGCATCTTCCGGGGGGTACCTTGGACCTTCCTTATCAACCGTCCACACGGGAAACATGGGGGGGCAGACCGACAAATGTCAGCATGCATCCCGGGCCCAAATAAAAAGGCCCAACGGGCCCCTTTGGGTTCGGTGGTACCAATTCCCAAACGGGATACTCTGGCTAGTTTCATCCCCGTGGCCCTATTCAGCTGGCCCAAATTTTTCTCGCTACGCCGGGGCCCTCAAACCGCCTGACCTACACCAGTTTTCCCGAGCGACCGACTCGCCAAACTTTTTAGGGAAGGCGTCCCTGCTTCCCCTTTTTGGGCCTTCCTAAAGGGTTTCTCCTGGTCCTGCATCTGAATTAACTGCGGGGTAAGGTTTCAGAAGCACTCCTGACGGCAGGGGACGGGTTCTTTGCGCTCCTGGCCTCTGCGCCGGTCTGCATTTGCCCCTCCCAAATGCTGGGTCGCGTAAACAGCCCCACCCAACCCGGAATCTCCTATCTCTTTGCAAAAGTTTCCGACAGGACTTCCTGCACAGGCTTCAAAACCAAAACCCCCAAACCCCCTTCGATGAATGCGACTTCAACCTATTACCGCCACAGAAAACACAACCCTACATCTGGATCAGCCAACACACTAAGTCTCCCCTTTGTCCGTTGTGGACCAACCATGGGCCACTGGGTGTACCGGCCCCCAGTGTCTCGTAATCCTTTGGGGGCCGAGCTCCTTACCTCTACAACATGCAATCGTACCGGCTCAGCGAGGGGCACCAACGTAGGGACTACTCGATTGGGGGCGGTGCAACAGAAACACTCCAAGGGAATGGCTCGGGTTTTTCCTAGCGATGGGGCCTGCTTCTTGCAGTTGAAAAAATTTATGGTCATCTGGCCCTTCCCCCCTCCTGCTCTGCTGCGCAGGGCACCATCACTCTTTTGGGGTTTTTCTGTGTGGGGGCTCCCGCTGTTTCACCCTATTACCCGGGTGACGGGTTAACTGATGGGTCTTGCTTCCCTTCCCCCCAACCTTTTTTCCCCTTGCAAAAACATAGCCCCCGTTGCCATTTGTTCAACATTTTTCGGGCATTTTCCGGACCCCATCGGAACTCTGGGAAAACAGTGAAAAAACTGTTTTTGGGAAAAGCAGACCCTTTAATCCTCTACCACCTCTCACCTTGCCCGCTGCCGCACAAAAGGGGGAAAAACCCCCGTCATCCTTCCCACCCCCGTCGAAAGTCTCAGCACGTCCTTTTTGATGCTTCTGAACTTTTTCCCGGTGGGCCTCAGCATCTAGCCAAGGGGCTGAACGGGGCGTTCTTACCTACATAGTCGCAACCGCCACCTTAACCGCATCACTGCTTCCTACCCTTTCCCTCGCAGGGACACAGACGGGGGGCCCAAAATTGGTCTCGCTCCCTTGCCTCGGGCTACACGCTAAAATTGGGGTGAAAGGTCCATCATCGTTCTCCCCCAAAGGGCTCAATGGACACGTTCGTTTCCTTCCCTCGATCACTTTTCCCGTGCGCTGCTTCATCTAGGCCTGTCTTCCTGTATTTTTGCTCCGCTCTCTTCCCTAACCAGCTTCCCCGGCTTGATTCTACCCCCTTATCCCCTTTCTTCCCCCCACCTTTTTCCTCTCAGTTCCATTCCCCTCATCCTTCACCCTCGCCTCTCAAACCCCTCCCTATCACTTTCCCCCTTTTCAATCCTCCCGCCTATCAGTTTCTCCTCTTCAATCCCCTCTCTTCATCTCTAACCCCCCTTTAGCAGCTTTCCCTTCATCTTCCCTCTGCTCTCTCAACTCCCTCTGCCAGATTTTTCTTTCTTTCATCCTTCACTTCCCCTCTCTAACTCCCTCTCCCAGCGTTTCCCCTTTTTCATCCCATTTCTCCCCAACTTTCTCCTCCACCGAGCTCCAAACCGGCTCCTCGCATTTTTCCATCCTCATCCCCCTTTAAACCCTCTCCCTCTCATCTTCGTTACGCCCCGGGTTCGTGACAAACTTGGCGAGATCCCCCCCCCAGCAAACCCCATCGCCATCCCAATTTGCAACTTTGCATAACCCCCTCCCCCGTTCTTTATCCCCCCCCCCGCATCCTGGGCACTAACCTTAGGTTTGGTACTCGTAGGGGCCGTGGTCCATGACACATCAGGGTCTACGCGGGGGGGCTCGGGGTGCTTGGACAAGGGTTTTCCACCACTATCGATCTGCAACCAAAAGTTTGTATTACGACACTAGGTTCCCCACATGCACTAGCCCCTGAACAACCGCACAATACACCGATTCTCAATGATCACGCAACCAGCATAATCCACCCCCCACTTGCGTACCTCAACAATCCGACATGGGGTCCAACCCTAAAATCACCAAGCACTGTTGGCACAGCCCCAAACACTGAAAAAACCCTATTTCCAACCGTCCACTGTGATCGCACCCTTACCCACATCACAGGCCCACTGCCTTGGGGAGGCCACACCCCCCATCAAGTGCCCCGCACCCTCAAGTCCATTGCCTCCCAGCACCCTTAGTGTCACAACACTGCGCACCCCGTCTCCCCCACACGTCACCCGGCTACTCTGCCCCTTCTCCCCACAAATTCTAAACACACATCGTGCACGTCACAGGCTTTGGGTTTCCATTCTCCTATCCCCGGGGGATCTCAAAGGACACAGGAACATCGGACCCCCGGGACCTCCCCACACTTATGCGTAGTCACTCGCACTTCCAACAACCACTCAATATTTATTGATCACTCATAACCTCCCTCACACGGGAGCGCCCCAACCCCTTCACACCAACCCGTGCCCTGCCCAATCCCGGGAAAACTGCCTGAAGTGAACAGGGGCACTCCGGGCACCAAACCCCCTACCTCCCTTTTAGCTACCTATACCTACCCCAAAACCCCCAATTACCCCCGCATCTCCACCAAGGTCACGGTCGCTAAGCCGGACGGCCCTACCACCCCTTCCCCACCATTTCACACTAGACAGACAACACAGCACACTAACACACTTTTTCAATCATCACACTTCTTATTTCACACACACACTATGGGGCCCCCCACTCACGTCCATCCACACACCACACCCGGGATCCCCCTTTTCCCTGACCCCAAATACCGCTACGACCCGAGAACCCTAACCAGCAAAGAAACCCTTGCGGTATATCACTGCACCCAGGGGCGCAGAGATCCCCCACCGTGGTGGCTAACTATGGGGGCAAGACAAACCCAAGGGGCTCTAATTTAAACTACACCCCCCACACCCCCCAGGACCCACCCTTCTCTTTTGACCCGGGACCAGTCCGCACTGGTCGCTGGTCCCTAAGGGAGGCAACAACAATACCCCCACCTGGTGCCCCACGCCCCAAAAAGGGGCATAGCTAAAACCCTTTTAAACCCCCTCCCCAACCTACACCCTCTCTCCCCCCATGGGACAAACCCCTCCCGGGGCCCGGGAGCTCCGTCCTCGGCGCTGTACTTGGCCCCCCCACGGTGCACCTCTCCGGAAACCTGCACTCCGGGGCGACCGTGGCCCCCCCCCACATCCGACCCCCCGAAGACCTACACCCCGGCGCTGACCTGGCTTCCCCGCAGTCCGACTCCTCTTCCCCCCTGGGGACGACACCTAACGCACACCCAAAGGCGCCCCTCGCGAGTCCGGGGCTCGAAGGCCCTCCTCCTCTGAAGGCCCCACCCCCCCCCCCCCCCCCGCCCCGGGCACGAGGGTGAAGAAGGGTTTGGGGCGCGCCCCCCACAGGCGCCAACAGGTAGAGCAACAGGGAGGGTGGAGAACCCCCGGAAAACCCCGGCAGCAGAAAGATACTGTCTCACAGACAGCCCCACGGCCTGGGTGGTTTCCCCCTCCCGGGGGAAAAGCACAGGCAACGGGACACCCCCGTCACCTGCCGCACGGGCGCAACTGCGGGGGGTCTGGCCCCACCCTCAAGACGGAACAGGCCCTGCTGACACAACTGTAGGCCACTACTGTAATGTTTCTACTACCATCATCAAAAAAAAGGGCTCTAGGGACCCGTAAAAAACTTTAACTCTTCATCTTCCTTGCTTTTCCCCCCACTTTGACATGGAAATGCTCCTTATATTTCCCAAAACACCCCCTTTCTAACCCATTACCGGATAACCCTTAGCACAGCAGTAAAAAAACAATATTCTCTTGAGCCAATCTACCATTTTATTTGAAATTTGACTCGCACACCCTTCTCGGAGAAAAAAAACCCAAACTAAGCAATCCAAAACGGACTCCATGGCCCCCCCCCCCCCCCCCCAAAAAAAAACTAGGGAAAAGGGCAATTTCACAAGGAAAAGTTTTTCCCATAGTAATCATAAATAATTACATTTCTAAAAAAAAAACGACAAAAAAAACTTAAACAATTTTTTTGCGGTTCCGTTCCCATGTTCTACAAAAAATGCTCGTAGCCCAAAACCTTCAATTCTTTCCCCCTTTGCACTGTCAATTAAAATTCCCTATATCAACACAAAATATTTGTTCCCAAATTTCCACCAAAAACCCCCATTCTCATTCAATCTATTGTCAGATAACCCATGGTAAATCCTTTTTTTAGCCAACCAACCTACTTCATACAATATTAATCTACACATCCTCCGTTTTTTCCATAACCCGAGCACCCGCCTTAAACAACCCCCTTCCGACACTAAAATTCTAAGGGCTGTCCCCTCAACCTAAGAATTTTTTTTCCAAACCCAATTCACAAACTACATCCCTCATGTGTGTCACTTCTTTAAAAAAAAAAAACCAAACCACTTTAACCATACGAAATCGCGTCCTGTGCTAAATAGTACGTCACGGATAATCTGCACGCCCGACACCCGGTTGGAACCATTAACTCGTAACAAAAGGAAGACACCAAAATAAGTTGAATGTCACGACCGACCCATTATAAAACCCCTCGACAAAAAACACCTTGGCCCCAGCACAGTTAACCGATTCCCAAACTGTCAGGGCAACTCCGAAATCGTTAATCATTTCAACGATACTACTATTTTTCAATGAAATTTATCACAATCCCTTTACATTCACGCAGACCATCTGCAACCCCATCAACTAGATCCTCAACAAAAAGCAACCTCGTATTCTTCCTTTCTGACCCCCCTAAATTAACAGAACAATCACAACCAAAATTCTCTCACGTCCTAACGGTATTTTTTCGAACCCCCATTGCTAGCCAAACTGTCCAGCAATCGAACTCAGGAACCCCTATTACACTACTTACAGAATATACAGAAAAGAGGGAAAAACACAAACCCGACAAAAAGTTTAACCAAACCCAAAAAAACTATCCCCCAAAATGCCAAACAAACAAAATCCTCCATGCACACAACCTCCCCTAATAAAGCCATCCAACACAACCCCGGGGGAAAAAACAAATCCCAAACCCACAGACAGACCAACACACCCGTCGCAACGGGGTAATCGCCCAAAAAAGAAAAGACACAAACCCCAAGGCCAACAACCAAAAACCCCCCCAACCCCCTTTAAATAAACCGAACACTACCGACTAACCCCCGCCGCAACTAAAGGCCGTCCACCCGAAAACCGGACCGAAGTGAAGAACCCCAAGCACCGCCCGGTGGAAGAAAAAGAACTCACCCAAACCAAAAAGGGGCAAGCACACCCCCCAATACAAAACCAAGGCCCCCTTGGCCGTCAAAAACAAAATTACAAACCACAGACTTAAAAACCCCAACACCATATCCGCCCCGGGTCTCTGTGGCCAAAAACAAGGGTGAAAAGAAAAAACCCCCCCTTACCCCAACTAGGGAAGAGGACAAAAATTGTTTTTTTGGCCCCCTTTTTATTTTAAAGAGGAATCCAAAAAAAAAAAACCCACAAAAGCAAGGGCGCCACCCCTTATCGGAAATACCACCAAAAACAGGGCGCTTTGTTTAGTACCCCTCTCTACTTTTATTTATTTTGGGGTGCATGCGACCGAATTAAGGGGTTGGGATATTAAAACATGACTCGAAAGTAATTTTTAAGCGCGCCCGAACTATAAAAGCTTTATAAAGGCGTTGGCGGCCAGCAGGGCCGGGGCAAGCCCGAAACCCATGCGAGACTCAGGGCCACACGCCCCCCGGGAAAAACCGCCCTCCCCTTCCCCCCCCCCCCTGTCTGCCTGCCTGTCTGGCTGGCTGGCTGTCTGGCTGGCTGGCTGTCTGTCTGTCTGTCTGGCTGGCTGGCTGGCTGGCTGTCTGTCTGTCTGGCTGTCTGTCTGTCTCTCTGTCTGTCTCTTATCTCTCTCCTCCCTTCTCTCTCTCTCTCTCTCCTCTCCTCTCTCTCTCTCTCTCTCTCTCCCTCCCCCTCTCTCTCTCTCTCTCTCTCGTCTCTCTCTCCCCTCTCTCTCTCTCTGCCCTCCTCCCTCTCTTTCTCTCTGTTTTGACGCACGCGCTGCATCATTGTGTTCCAGCTTTGTAGAATAGTGACAAGTGTGAAAAATGGCTAACTGAGCCAATACCTTCACCGTCATGTAATAAAGAATCAGTGTCGTTGTCATTGTCACTGTCTGACTCTCCTCTCTCTCTCTCTCTCTCTCTCTCTCTCTCTCTCTCTCTCTCTCTCTCTTCTCTCTCGTTACCTCCCTCCCTCCTACACTCTGTGTCTCTCTCCACTTTGCCTTTCTCGTTATATACCGCTCCTTGTCTCTCTTCTGTTTTATCCTAATATGAGTCAGCACGCTTGTTTACGTGCGAGCGTGAGCGCGCCTGTGTGGTATGTATGAGCGTGCTTGCGTGAGTGCGCGCGCTCGCGTGCATGTGTATGTATGTGTGAGTGCGCGCGCGCGCACGCGCGCGCGCACGCGCGCGCGCGTGTGTGTGTGTGTGTGTGTGTGTGTGTGTGTGTGTGTGTGGTGTGTCGTGCGTGCGTGCGTGCGTGCGTGTGTGTTATGTGCGTGCGTGCGTGCGTGCGTGTGTGTGTTGGTGTGTGTGTGTGTGTGTGTGTGTGTGTGTGTGTGTGTGTGTGTGTGTGTGTGTGTGTGCGCGCGCGTGTGTGTGTGTGTGTGTATGTGTGCGTGTGTGTGTGTGTGGGGTGGGGTGGGGGTGCGTGCGTGTTTGTGTGCGTGCGTGCGCGCGCCAGCGCGCATGCGCATGGGCTTGTTCAAGGGTGCGGTTGTGTGAATTACTGCCATGCATAACTACAATTTGATCTCACACCGCGTGCTATGAAAAGTAACAATAAAAACCGGGCAAGCTGTAAAACATCCGACCCAACTCTCACTCTCTGGGCCCCCTTTCAGCGGGCTTTGCCTACCTGTATGTGTACCGCCACCGCAACCACGGCCCCTTCCCCTCCCTCACCGAGGCCAGCGGAGAGCGACAGAGGCTGGTCAACTGAACGCCACCGGAGACGCGTCACCGGAAGTCACGTGGCCATGGCTCAACTGACGTCACGGGGCTCCGGTCCACTGCAGTCAACCGCAACTTCCTTTCCTGGCGCAAATCCTCTGCCCCCTCCTTTTCCACCCCTGTGATTGTAAACGTTTCGCTTTGACAACGAACCTGATGAATATTCCCCATCCCACCCCACTGTTCTCTTCCTTCTTTTCCTTTTGTTTCTTTCTTTCTTTTTCCCTCCTTTCTTTCTTTCTTTTTTTTTTAAACATTTTTATTTTCTTTATTGTTATTACAGAAACTGAAATGTACAACACATCAATATTCAGAAATTAGGTATATGGCAAGCTAAATATAAATACATAGACAAGTAAGTATATACACAAACAAAAAGAAAGATATAGCCTTCAGCATATCATCATTTATCTATCTAAAGCATGGTTACTTGGTGACATAAACAGCATAGCACAATGTATTGTACTTAAGGCAAGCCCTTTCTATGTAGTGTAATCATGCTTTAAAAAAAATTATGAAAAAGAAAGAAAGAAAGAGAGAATAGGATAGAGAGATCAGTGAGGATAAACGGACAGCACGAGGAAGGACAGGTAGAAGGACAAATAAGCGGACACACTGACAATTAACGAGACAACATTAAGATAGAATGGGTTGGTTCACATCAAATGAAGATAAGCTATTTTCACAGAACACATTGTCTCGATGATAGCAACATTGAAAGAAAAAACAACAACAACAAAAACTGTACACCTTGAGTAACATACATGAGCCTCATAGACTGTCATCAGCAAGGAGCAGAAACACTGTTTGTTAGTCTAGTGCTTATTTATCACATATTGCATTATATACATTCACACTGACAAAAACAGTTAATCATCAAAGACGAGGGCTAATAGCAAGCCATTTTGTCTGGAAATCCATGTGGTTCATGTGTTAAATATGAGTTATATATTTTTCAATTTTAAATCTATATTTCAATATTCTCAAAAAGACTGTTAATTGTGGGAGACTGCCTTCTAACTTACATTTATATACATACTGTGTTGCCAGAAGAATGATAAAGTAGAAAATAACATCACCTGCAATTGTTGCATCAAAACCTAGAAGTACAAGAGACTCTGTTAAACGTATATTATGTGCATGGGTACATTTCTCTTTTACTAATTCAGTGAACATACTCCAAAGCATTTAATGTAAGTACATTTCCAAAACATATGGTCAATACTATCTTAAATAATCCGCAGAAACTACATTTATCATTATCAAATTTACTTCTAATTTCTTTCAAAATTACATTTGTTCCTAAGCATCTATGGATTATTCCCTCAGCTGAAACCACTTAAGCTTCACATCCGTTATCTTATGTACATTGAAGAAACACGATTCCCAGTATGGGTCTGTGAATGTTTCATGTCCCATTTTTTCACAGCATGGAGCTCTCAATTTGTTATCAATCAATACATCGTAATACGTCTTTGAGCCTCTGCATGGCAAACAAGGGTCTTATAACAGAGTGAAGAATTATTACCTTTTATTGTTTTCAATGGTAATCCCCAACTTCTTTATGAATTCAGTTATTGCCATCTTATATCCTGCAAAAGTAAGAACATCATATTTTTCCTTGAATTCCTGTGGAAGACGCTGACCATTATCATAAAAAAATGTGCGGTATAATAGATACCTTTGTTTGCGAGCATTTTAGAAACAATGACCTTTTCCCGACTTGAATACGTTTATTGTGGGATATAGGTTCTGCTAGTAGCTCAGCAGAATTTTTGGGTTGGCATTTGTAATAAAAAAAAGTGTAAGGCTTCAAGAACGTCTGCCCAGAACGGGTTATATTTTGTGAACTTTGCGACAATTTCTGGACCATATTACTAATAAGAGGCCACTGAGGGAAAATTACTGACTAAAATTTGTTTCCATTTATGGTTTGATCTTTTCAGTTTACGGATCCAGGATAATTTAAGAGATGCGACGTAGGAAGACCAATGCCTCCATTCCGTACATTTTTATAAGCTGTTTTTTTTTTTAACTAATATTGCTGTTTTTTTATTCCATACAAATTTATTGCATATTTTCTGACATTTTGAAAGAAAACATCTGGCGGGTTTTGGTAAAAAGCAGCCATAAATGATCAGTTTTGAAAAGGAATGTTTTTCAAAATAGCTATTCTGCCTAAAGTGTAATCTGGCGTTTTACCCATATTCTAAAACAATGATTACATCTGCTAGCTTTTCTGAATATGTATTTCTACGCAATCTTTCAGTCATTTGTGAACCAATCCCAAAATATTCGAAAATTTTGTGGATTCCAAACAATGTTCAAAAGCTCCATATACGATTTGCACTATTTTTTAGTTCCTAACCAAACTGCGCTCCGTTTTACTCAGATTCATATGAAAACCCGAACGCTGTCAAATCTAAAAAAGAACGTCAATACAAGTTTCAAAAAGATTTTCTATCCCCTGCAAGTAGAAACTCTGTGTCATCGGCATACTGAGACAACTTTTTTCAGTTTCGTTTTTTTCTAATTCCCCCAATCTTGGTTTTCCCTAATATTTGGCTAATATTTTTAAAAACAAATCACAAATAAATAAGAGAAATTGGGTCTCCTTGTCGACAGCCTGTTTTTAATATTGAACCAATCTGAAAACCTGTCCGTTAACAAAAACGCAAGACTTAATATTTTTATAGAAATGTTTATCATCTACAAATGTCTTTTTGGAAGCCAAACGCTTTAAGGATTTAGACATGAATCCTCCTTTCTTTCTTTCTTCACCGTCTTTCCTTTGTCTCCTGATCTTCCCATCCATTTAAACATGTGAACAGTTTTCTATCCATTTACAGTTCCAGCGTTATCTTTCGTGAGCTTTCTCAGTAAAGGAAACATATTTCTTGAACACGGCGTAAAACAGACGGAAGTGCTGCATGACCTCAGATTTTCTTTATCTTTCTGTCGGCTGGAAACGGCCAAACGAATTACCTGGAAAACTGCAGCGGTTCACTGAAGTCAACTAGGGAAAATGGTCAACTGAAGTCCACTGGAAACTGATTAATTATGTCTAATTAAAACTGATTAGTTGAAGTCAACTGTAAATGTTGAACTGAAGTCAGTGATTTGGTGAAATTATTGACGCCAACTGAAATGATTAGTTGGGTCAAATGGGAAGG
>CM031603.1:98720513-98726411 GCA_018398815.1 Conus ventricosus | reverse complement strand
CGTAAATGAAGGCTTTCCCTTTTTAAAAAAAAAAATTTTAATTTTTTTAAATTTTTTTCCCAATTTATCATTGTATCCCCAAGTATTCCGAAAATTTTGTGATTCCAAACAATGTTCAAATGCTCCATATAGCGATTTGCACTTTTTTTAAGCTTCCTAACCAACTGCGCTCGTTTTAACTCAATCATATGAAGACCCGAGACGTGTCAATCTAAAAAGAACGTCAATACAAGTTTCAAACGATTTTCTATCCCCTGCAAGTAGAAACTCTTGTCATCGGCATACTAGACAACTTTTTTCAGTTTCGTTTATTCTAATTCCCCAATATCTTGGTTTTCCCTAATCATGTTGGCTAATATTTAACACAATCACAAATAAATAAGGAGAAATTGGTCTCCTTGTCGACACCTTTTTTAATATTGAACCAATCTGAAACCTGTCCGTTAAATAACGCAAGACTTAATATTTTTATAGAAAATGTTTATCCATCTACAAATGTCTTTTTGGAAGCCAAACGCTTTAAGGACTTTAGACATGAATCCTCCTTTCTTCTTTCTTCACGTCTTTCTCTCGTCTCCTGATCTTCCTATCCATTTAAACATGTGAACATTTTCTATCCATTTACAGTCTCCAGCGTATCTTTCGGAGCTTTCTCAGTAAAGGAAACATATTTCTTGAACACGGCGTAAAACAGACGAAGTGGCTGCATGACCTCAGATTTTCTTTATCTTTCTGTCGGCTGGAAACGGCCAAACGAAGTCACCTGGAAACTGCAGCGGTTCACTGAAGTCAACTAAAACTGGTCAACTGAAGTCCACTGGAAACTGATTAATTATTCTAATTAAAACTGATTAGTTGAAGTCAACTTGTAATGTTGAACTGAAGTCAGGTGGATGATGGTGAAATTATTGACGCCAACTGGAAACTGATTAGTTGGGCCAAGAGGTTTTTTATCAGCGTATTGGACGCTGAAGTCAGCTGAACAGTCGAACGAAGTCATTTGAAAAAACATCAACCGAACTGGAAACCTCCCGGTAAACCCCCCCCCCCCCCCCCCCCACCCCCCCAGTTTGGCGCCCTTTTCTCAAGTAAAAATATTGATTGATAATGTTCAGTCGGGTGACATGGCGTGCATATTGTTGTACAGTCTGAACTGTCTGGTGAAATAATCTTGTGATCCACATTCAGTGTCCCCCCCCCCCCCCCCAAAGAAAAAAAGAAAAAAAAAATTAGAAATGAAAATATGAAATTCCCTTTCCTGAAAGAAACGAACTGCCAGAATGTTGGGGGTGGGGTGGGATGGGGATGAAATTGTGTTAGTGACTGAACAAACAAAGCGTAAACCTAGATGTGCCAACAAATGTAGAAATGAGCTAAATGCATCACTGGACCAAATCTCAAAGTCAAGACTGACTCCCTAACAATAGACTGACTCCCCCAACAATAGACTGACTCCCCTAACAATAGACTGACTCCCCTAACATAGACTGACCCCCCCAACAATATTTTGACAACATTTGTGTGTCCACAATGGATGCTACACCATAGACAGCCTCGACGCGGAAGGCATTGCAACCATCTGTGCCGCTCACATACATGGAGATGGAGATGTAAGTCACCGGCTGAATGACAATTATACAGCCTATTTTGCAGCAACAAGACTTATCATATACAGTGGAGATGGAGATGTAAGTCACCGGCTGAATGACATTTATACAGCCTATTTTGCAGCAATAGGACTGATCATAGTGAAGAAAAGAATATCAAAATTGAGGCACGCAATCTCCCTGTGAATTCAAAGTAGTTCCACTTTGTTCAATGGCAGCTTCCTACGCTGAATATAACAGCCTTGTCACCCTGCAATGCTGTCATGCAAAACACGCTTTGCACAGAGGCGCAACACATTTAGAACACTGCATGCTTCCAAGCTCTTTTGTTACACAATATGTCAAACGATAAGACACCCTTCAGCGAAATGGCGGGTTTCGTGACTATCACAAGGCACGCCCAGTGTGCGTACGGAGTTAATCACTTGTGAGACCATACCACTGAGCTCGAACCCTGTTCCTCTCGGCTTTTTCAAGATCAGATGGCCTTGAAACAAATCGATCAGTTACTACCATGTTGATGTAAAATATCAAGGTCGACCAGTTTACAAATCTTCAGTTTATTGACATTTTCAACGTAGACCAGTTTCCATTTCAGCTCTGTCATTTCCACGAGCCTGTTCACATCTCAGACAGCACGCACTTCACTGGCTTACGATGCTACGTTCTCGTTCACATTTCCTAATGTTGATACTAGTGCGACTGTTGAGTACTTGGGATTGTTGCCAGTTTCTTTTGACGGTTGTGGTCTGACCCGCACTGATGTTCTTTCTTTCTTAAAGATTCATAATGAATCACTTAAACAGAACCAATGCACAGATTCTTTCAGATTCTGAGATATTTCAAACGGTTGTCCGAGTGTCGAAATAACGATGGGGGTTTCTCTTTCATTTACCTTCGTATATACACTCCGTAAGTTTCAACAAGTACACTTCCTGCGCATGAGTGACATCATGACTTGTACCATACAGACCTTTTAAAGTAAGCAGTTCAAAAGCATCGTTGTTTTAAAGATAGAGCTCTAGAGGTGTATATTTTGTAAATATGTACTGATTCTCTCTCTCTCGCTCTCTCTCCTCTCTCCTCTCTCTCTCTCTCTCTCTCTCTCTCTCTCTCTCTCTCTCTCTCTCTCTCTCTCTCTCTCTCTCTCTCATAGTTATTATGTGCCATGTTTAGAATGTTTGTTTTTCTATTCCCTTTTTGGCTTCGAGTTTGCTTTGTGATGATATTGTTTGTTCACACCCCTTCGTATGGGGCATTGACCATAAGGCAGAAAATCTTAATTCTGAGTTGAAATCACCCCCCCCCCCCCCACCCCTCTCTCTCTCTCTCTCTCTCTCTCTCTCTGCAAGATTATACCTTAGAAAAAATTGTTTGGAATGATGAATGCTCCTCGTTGTTTAATGATACATTAGATAATGAAAATTCGAGTAGAAAACTTGATATTGCCATAAGTTTAATTGATTCTGATATAAACAATGCTCTAAATATGTTTAACGAATGTTTAATTGAAAGCGCCGAATGTATGAAAAAACGTGTGCACGTTATGAAAGAAAGAGCGTCAAAAGACTGGTATGACCAAGAATGTCTTGTTGAGAAAAGAAAGACCAGGAGGCTGTTGAGAATTAGTGGCCGTTCGTTGGAAGACACAGACAGGACTGCATATGTGATAGCTAGGCGTGAATATAAGCATTTATTAAAGAGAAAAGAGAAAGAGTTCAATAATAGATAAGCTTGTTACATCTATAAAGTCTCAGAAAGAGTTTTGGGATGTTGTCCACAGGATATCACCACAAAGAAAACAGCGTAGAAATAACATTACAATAGATGTGTGGTTTCAACATTTTCAAGCATTGTTACAATCCAACGATGATATTCAATTAGATCAAGAGGTGTTTGATGATGACTCTGATAGTTATATGAATCGCTCCATTAGTGAAGAGGAAGTATTACTAGCAATTAAAAAATTAAAAAATCGCAAGGCAGCCGGTCCTGATGAATCATTGGAGAGCTATTTAAAAATTCTTCTACCCATGTAGTGCAGTTCTGTCTGAAATTATTCAACAAATTATTTAATGATGGTGTGTTCCCAGACAGTTGGACAGAATCAATAATTGTCCCAATTTTTAAAAAAGGTGATGCGAATGATCCAAACAATTACAGGGGTATTTCTCTTAGTAACATTAGTAGTAAAATGTTTGGGATGATAATTAATAACAGACTGCAAGAATGGATTGAGGATAAAAATATTACGGTGATTATCAAGCTGGGTTTAAAAAGGGTTACTCGACTGTTGACCACATGTTCACCTTGTTGGCTTTAGTTCAAAAACAGTTCTCTTTTAATCGAAAATTATATGTAGCCTTCATTGATTTTGAAAAAGCTTTCGATTCCATTAATAGAAATCTCCTTTGGCCAATTATGAGTAAAAACGGTATTAAGGGTAAACTTTACAGATGTATTAGAAGTATGTACAATGAGGTGAAAGCTAAAGTTCGTTGCGGAGCTAAATTCACAGATTATATCAATTGTTCAGCCGGGGTTTTAAACAGGCGATGCCTGTAGTCCAGTTTTATTTTCACTGTTCATCAACGAGCTAGCAGTTGAGGTAATTAATAACGGGAGACACGGGGGGTTGTTGACTTCTGATGCGCTCGAATTGTTTATTCTGTTACTGGCTGATGACGTGATTTTGATATCAGAGACAATCATTGGTTTACAGACACAACTGAATACACCGCTCAGCTGCATCTCTCCAGCTGAAAGTTAATTTATCTAAAAGTAACATTATTGTGTTTCGTAAGGGTGGTTATTTGAGTGCAAGAGAACGATGGTATATAATAATGCTCCCACGCCTGTTGTGAATGCCTATAGATATTTGGGTATACTTTTTTCTACTCGTCTGAGTTTTGTCAGTGCTTGCAAGGATCTTGCTAGCAAGGCCAAAAATGTTTCTTTTTGTATTATGAAAAAGTTACATGTTTTCAACAATACGTCCTTTCATGTGTTCTGCAAGCTGTTCGATAGTCAAGTGCAGCCAATTGCACAGTACGGATCGAATTATGGGGATTAGATAACGCTGCAATCCATTGTGAATCTGTGCATCTTTTCGCGTTAAAAAAATTTCTAGGTGTAGATAGACGGACGCCTAATGATCTTGTGTATGGTGAGACGAATAGGTTTCCTATATATATTGTTTCTGCCGTTAAATGCATCCGATACTGGCTAAATTTACTCCATATGGAAGAGAACAGAATACCTCGTAAAGCTTATAATATGCTTTATGATCTTGATTCTAGAGGAAAAAACAACTGGGCTAGTAAAGTTCGTATGTGTCTTTTTGAATACGGTTTTGGTTTTGTATGGCTGAATCAGGGTGTTGGAAATGTTAAACAGTTTATAAGTTGCTTTCGTCAACGACTAGTTGACTGCCGTTGGCAAAAATGGTTACATCATGTGCATAATAGTAAAAGGTTTGATTTTTACAGACAGTTTGGTAATTCTCATGATCTGAAACCTTATATAACTTTAGAAATGGATAGACACTTTAAATACATAATGGCAAAATTTAGACTTGGAATATCGGATTTAGCAGTACATAAATTAAGATACAAAACCGATGTTGATGACAATGATATGCTTTGTCCTCTCTGTAAAGTGTCACAAGAAAATGAGATGCATTTTGTTCTTTGTTGTCCAGCCCTCATGGACATTAGAAATGAACTGATTAAGCCGAAATTCTACAGACAGCCTTCCCTATTTAGATTGACCCTATTGATGTCGTCAGCTTCAACAATAGATGTTAAAAATCTTTCGTTATTTTTGTATAAGGCATTTAAAATTAGAGAAATGGCTACCTCTTAAAAGTTACAAATGATTTGTCTTAATTTGGTATACTTTGTTGCATGTCGCATACATTTGTTTCCAATGTACTATTTCCATACCCCTTCATAAGGGGCCTAGGCCTATGTGAATAAATCATCCGAATCCGAATCCGAATCTCTCTCTCTCTCTCTCTCTCTCTCTCTCTCTCTCTCTCTCTCTCTCTCTCTCTCTCTCTCTCTCTCTCTCTCTGCCACTCAGTATACGGGCCTTATAGTTTAAACACTCACAACACACGTGCACGAGCTCCCACGAACGCATGAGCGCACTCATGCACGCACACACACGCATACATACACTGAAACGCGCGCGGGCGCGACCAAAGCTCATAGATTAGATCGTTTGCATGTTGACAATAAACTCTGAATAAAACAATCGATCTGTGGACGTTGTTATGGATGACATTTGC
>CM031603.1:98693013-98718013 GCA_018398815.1 Conus ventricosus | reverse complement strand
ATTGTCTCCTTCTCCCTGTGACATCATCTTTACTACCATCATTATTATCATTACCATCATTATTACTTTAACTCTCATTGTCTCCTTCTCCCTGTGACATCATCTTCACTATCATCATTATCATGTGTTCGATGACCCAAGTCAACCATCATCAGCTGTCATTCCCTGTTGAAGTGTCTACGACACGAAACGTTGGACATCCCCTCTCCAGGTACTCCTTTTGCCACCTTTTCCCTTTATTTATTTGAATACGTGTACAGCAGTCACTACTTTACTTTTCTGTGTTTTACACCAACGGCTGCAACCATGTCTTCAACTTCAAAGTTCTTCGCCCTGGCCCTGTCAACCTTCCAGGCCCTCCCCACCATCCCCCAGTCCCTTGCAGTCTCCTACCTGAAGTGCATCCTGACCAAGACCAGATATACAAGCCACGTTGTATTCCTGAGAACTTGCTTGCAACAAAGGCTGATTCCCAATGGCTTTCTGCTTAATTTCCATGTGTCACCCCAGCCCAAGGCATTTCAACATCAAATGTCTTGCATCCTTCGCTCCACCAGCTTCAAACTGATGAACTCTACAGTACAGAACTACTGCATGGCACTCCAGCGACTTGACCGCCTGAATCCCGCCTTAGATATCAGCTTTACACCCTATGCAATAAACACACGTCAATGTTGATTATCGAAACAACCCGGAATGCAAACCACCAACTGCATGCTACTTTACAAGCAACCAAAGCTTCTAAACTGCAGAACCTCACCCAGGAACAACCCACACTTTCAAGTGCCAACCAGTCACCAGTGGAAAAATTGGTGACAACTATTCCAGATGATCTGTACTTGACTATCCCCAGCGTCAACTTCTTGCAAAGGGACTAAAGTTGTTTCCCCTTCAACCAAAGGCCCACCAGACAGACATGCTATATGACTGTGAACGATTCTTCCGCCGACTTCGACTCGCGGTTTTCTTTGAGAGCTGCTCACTACCCACAGCACGTAGTGCCACTAACGATCTAGCACAACTGTTCCCCTTCGAAAGGAGTGATTGGACCCCCAAGGATGGACGGTATCCTGCTCTTGACTATTATATTGACAAGTGTAAACACGACATTGATAAATTAAACTTGCCCCCTGTGAGAAAATCCAACCTCACCCAAGCAGAGTTTCAGGCCCTAAAAGAACTGAAACAGAGACCCGACATCATCATCAAAAGAGCAGACAAGGGAGGGGCAGTAGTGGTTTGGCGAAAAGACTTGTATGAAGAAGAAGCCAAACGCCAGCTCTCTGATTCCTCAACTTATGCTCCCATCAAAACCCCAACAACCAAACAAGACAACGCACTGGTCCGGAAGACCATTAAAGAAGCAGTTTCCAAAGGTCATCTCCCTCAAGAAGCAACAAGAACTATAGTCAAAGAACCTCGCACTGCAAAATTCTACCTACTACCGAAAATTCACAAGAGCGGCAACCCTGGTAGACCTATCGTCTCAGCCTGCTCCTGCCCAACTGCTCAACTGCCACAGTTTCTTGATCGGTTGTTCCAACCCCTTGTCCACAACCTACCAACCAATGTGAAAGACACCAACCATGCCCTGCAGATTTTCTATGATTACACCTTCCCATCTGACAGTGAACATCAATTCCTCTTCACAATAGATGTGACATCATTATATACTAATATCCCGCACAAAGATGGGCTTCTCGCTGTTCAACACTACCTGAAACAAAGCGACTTTGACTTTGACCCAACCACCATCCCTGCGCCTGACTGAACTTGTTTTAACTCTGAATTCTTTCGAATTTGGAAACGAGGCCTACCAACAAATCAAAGGAGTTGCTATGGGCACGCGCATGGGCCCATCATATGCCTGCCTCTTTATGGGCACATTGAGACACAAATCTTTGCTCAATACCCTGGACGTCTACCTGAAGTCTTCAAAAGATTCATAGACGACTGTTTTGGAATCAGCACTCTACCCATACAGGAACTCCAATGCTTCATTGACTATGCTAACGCCTTTCACTCTTCAGTCAAATTCACATACGAAATTTAGGACTCTTCCCTCTCATTTTTGGACATCAAAATCAGTATTCAAAGCACTCCGCAGTCTCTCCACACAACAGTGCACTACAAACCAACTGATGCCCACTCTTACCTCCTGTTCTCATCAAGCCACCCTCCTGCCATGAAAGAAAGCATCCCATATTCTCAGTTTCTTCGACTTCGCAGACTATGTAGCACTGATATAATTATACCAAAGAAGCAGCGGCCATGACTACCTTCTTCACTACTAGAGGCTACCCACAAGCTACAGTTCAGATGGCCCTTGAACGAGCACAGTCCATCCCCACACACCAGCTCCTACAAGACAAGGAAAAGATGACTACAGACAATGACCGATGCATTGCCACTCTGACCTACCACCCACACAATCTACCTGTGAAAAACGTTCTGCTCCGCATCTTCACTATTCTGAAGGAGGATCCAGCTCTCCAAAACATTTTCAGTCTACCACCTATGGTGGCATTCAAAAGGGACAAAAATCTTGGTGACCACCTGATGCACTCTACCTTCCACCCTTCATCCCCCCCCCCCCCCCCCCCCCCAACCCAACCAGGCAATTTCCAGTGCAAGAAACCCAAATGCAAAACCTGTGACTTTCTTAATCTGACAACTACTGTGCAAGGCCCATCCGGACGCAGCTTCCACATGAAGTCTCACTTCACCTGCCAGACTCAGAATATAGTCTATGTTCTTAGTTGTACCCTTTGTCCCAAGATGTATGTGGGTGAAACATACAGATCTCTAAACGAACGTTTTAAAGAACATAGAGACAGCATCCTCACAGGAAAAGACACGCCTGTGGCAAACCATTTCAATTCGACCATCACCATCTTTCCCACATCAGAGTAGCAGCCCTTTGGAGAAATGGTCGTCAAGAAGGGAACTACAGAAAATACATGGAAAGCCAGTTAATACAGCGCCTTGGCACCTTGAGCCCACATGGGCTCAATGTCAGGGAATGAACCATCAGCCCTCCTCTTTCTCCCCTTTCCCCCTCCTTTCTTCTCCCCCCCCCCCCCCTTCCCCCCCTGCCCCCTCCCTTCTTCTTCCCCCCTTCCCCCCTCCCTCCCCCTTCCTTTGCTGTCCATTAACACTCCCCATTTCTATTGTGAATTATGATCACCCCTACACTCAATATTGCCCACCACTCCCACCTCTGCCCTTTCCACCCCTTCAAACCATGAACTGTGTTCAGTGACCCAAGTCAACCATCATCAGCTGCCATTCCCTGTTGAAGTGTCTACGACACGAAACGTTGGACATCCCCTCTCCAGGTACTCCTTTTGCCACCAGAGAACTGATAAATACCAATCCTGACTCAAAACCGCTCTCAACCAGTTCGAGCGGTTTTGAGTCAGGAATTGGTATTTATCAGTTCTCATCCTAGTAAACCCTACAAACAAACATACTGTGTAGGGTTATCCGTTTTCAATACTAATTTACAAAACTTGCTTGTCTTTTTAAAACTAAGTTATATTTTTGACATAAAATCCGCACTAATTCTATTTTCGGTCTTGATTCGCGCGCCCATGCACACACTAAGACACACACACTAACACACACACAGACACACTAACACACACACACACACACACACACACACACACACACACAGAGAGAACGGGAAAACCTTCATTCTAACTCACTTGCTCCTCCACCAAGTTTTTGGGCGAAAGTGGCCTAAAAGCCGCCTTTCCCTGTTCTCTGACAAGTAAGACTTCAATAACCAAAAAATAACGATTATCTACAAACAGACATACTGTGTAGGTTATCCGTTTTTAATACTAATTTACAAAACTTACTTGTCTTTTAAAACTAAGTTATATTTTTGACATAAAATCCGCACACTTATTCTGACTAATTTCTACCTACAAAACTATGTGTAACAGATAGGCTGACACGAGGCTGAAACCTGATCGCTTAATTTACGGCTGGCGCAGACGAGCGACCTTCGTTCACACAGCGCACGGCCTGCTTACAAACTGCGACCAAAAATCAATAAAGCGGGAGACTGGGCTTGCCAGGTGAGGGGTGGGGGTGGGGGTGGGGGGGTGTATTCATTTCAGGTTGACAGCGACACCTGGCGGCGCGTTAGCGAATGTTCTAGACTGTCACGTGTCACTCCCCCTTTGTGGCCGCCATTGTTTACTGGACTACTTCACAAGAAGGTTGTGTTTTGACTGTGCTTCGGTGTGACCACTGTGTTTTAGTTGTGTTTTATTTTAAAATGGCTAACATGTTTACTAAAGAACAAACTCTTGCTATTCGAGGCCATAAGTTTTACTTTAACTGCAGTTAGAGTATTTGTTGAAAAGAATTAGGTGAAGCATAACTTGGAAATGAACGACTATCTTAAAGGTTTGTTGGTTTAAGGAAATGAAAACGTTGAAGGCAATATTGTTGGCCAAGATATAGACAATTTCGATACGTTTTTGACTATCGATGAGATGGCTCCTTATCTAAGAAATGGCGCTGCATTGTTGAAAGTTGGCCGAGCCTTTAATTGCTAGTTGACGGCCTACCTAAGGACTTTGCACTATCCGATTACTTACTACGTGGCCGGACATGACGATTTTCGGATCACGCCATGGGTTGATGTCACGGCCGACCAATCACAAGACTAGATAGAATCAGCTGATTAGTAGTGACGACATTTCCGCCCAGCACTTGTGTTGTTCATTTCTCCTAGTGCTGTGGTGGTGTGAAGACTGTGCTTTTTTTTGCGAGAGAATTTTTTCATATGGCACAAAAAAAATGCGGGCATTTCAAAACAGTGTGGTTTTCTTGTTAGAAAAATTTTGAATCAAAAAAATTAACCTTTTCAAACAGTTTTATAAAAAAAAATTTAAATTTGGGTTGGGAAGCCCAGGGAAAATTAGCTACAATTTTCCCAAAAAGGGGCCAAAATTTTCCCCCTTTACGGCCCCCCAAACCCCAAAGGGAAAAGTGGACAGGGAAGAAAAGAATGCTTTACAGAAAATAAATACTTTAAAAAAATGTTTGGGAAGCGCTCGAAAAGAAAAGGGTTTAATGCTGGCAATTTTGTAAACACTGACAAATTGGAATGACGGGGGTTTTTAAAACAAAACACTAATTATTTGGGTTGGTGGGTTGCCCATTGAAGCGGTTGATTTTGTCACAAGGTAAACGGGTGCTTGGGGGCTCTGGCGAGTTTTTTCTATGGGTAGTCGGGAAGGTTTCAAAAGGGCCAAAAATTTGGGACGAATAAGCCTGCATAAAATCTAAATTTCTTAAAAGTGGTTGGTGCCCTTGTTTTCGTTTCTGTGTCTTTTTGTGTCTCTGTCCCGTGCTAAATTGCGTGCTTTGGGTTTTTGGGGTTGCGTCTTTCTTCCCGTACTTATGGGGGCCCCGTCCCCCCCAGAGGACAATAGTGGGAAAAAGAGATTGAAAAACCCGTAAAAGGAAACGGAAATTAATTGGGTTTTTCGAAGCAACGGCAAAAGGGAAAGAAACAGACTGAGAACTGACAATGACTGTGAAAAAATTTTAATCAACCCAAGTTACGATAAAGGCAAAGAAATAGCCCGATTAAGGGGTTTTTCAAGGCGCAAAAAAATTTGCGATTTTTGGTACCCTTAACCCCCCAGCCTTTTGACCTACAAAGCCCCCAACCTCGCCTGAGACTGTGACGGCTTCTAAAAATAGTAAAGGGTTTAAACGCGAAAACCGCCTGGCAAGCATGAAGGCTGGGCTTTTTGGGGCCCACAGGGACAACCTAACAGCGTAAGGCCGCGTGGGGGGGTTTGGGAAACTACTGCCGAAAATTATGACGTGGTTCTAAAAATATAACTTACGCGTAACCGCCTGGAAAAACATTTCAACTGAAAACCTCTTCAACGCCCTGAAACACCCCCTTTTTCGGGCCCTGCCTTTGGGCGGGCCCAAATAGAAACTGAAACAGATCCGCCATTATTAATTCAGGATTTTTATAGGGGCTTTCGGGGGCTTTTTCTTGAAAATTTAAAAGACTTTTAACAAAAAACCCCCCTTTCCTTTTTCCCCCCAAAAAAAGTCCTGTCTATTGGGGTTTTTTTGTTGTTTGTTTGTTGTTTTTTTTTTGTGTTTTTTGTTTTTTTGTGTGTGGTTTTGTCCTACCCAAAAGCACCGCACGCCCCCCACCCCCACCCCCACCCCCCCCGCACCACACATTTTTAAATTCAATATACCATGAAAACTTGGTGCTGTGCCTTTAATCACCTGGGTTTTTTTTAAAAGCTAGCATTGAAAACAAATTTTTCGGCGTTGGCCCGGGGTTTTGTTTTCATTAAAGAATTTTTATTCTGTAAAAATTAAATTTTTTTTTTTCTTTTTCCACCTGCTAATTTTTTTCCCGCTTTAAAACGCCCCGGGTAATGCTTTTTCACTGTCCCCCACCAAACCCGTGTTTTCTGCTTTACGGGGTCCTCCACCTATTCAGTTGGGTTTTTTATTCGCTGATTTTCCCGGCCGTCATTTTTAAGGGGAAAAAAAACTATATGATTAAAAGTTATTAATCCGTTGAATTTTTGGCGATAACAAGTTCCCAAAACTTTTAGTAAAAACAAAATCCTAGAGACTCCAAAAACTTTTTTAAAAATGTCTTGCGTTAAATTTATAAAGTAAAATCTTTTCAGAATCAAAGGGAAACAAAAACTACGACTAGTTTATTTTTACAACTAAAACCTTTTGGGCCCCCCACTTTTCACCATTCAAAACCCCAGCGCACCTTTAAAACCTGTTTTTGATAAATTTAAAAAAATCTTTCGGCACCCTCTGTTGAACTGTTTAATGCTTGGAAAAAAAAATTTAATTTTCCCAGAACTGTTTGTTTTTCCAAAACCCGCCAAAGAAAACCAAACCCCTCCCTTTTGGGGGATAACAGCTTGGGCCCCCCCAAATTGGGGCATTCAAATTTTAGGGAAATTTTTTGGCTGCCCCTTTTAGCTGTAGTAGATCATACTGTTCATTTTTTTTATTAATTATAATTAATTTTTTTTTTTCAAAAATGACACCGAAAAAAAATTACCCAAACCTGTATACCATTCTGCTGTTATTGGGGGTCTAATGTAGGGTACTCAATGCTTTTTTTAAAAACTTGAAAAAATTAAACCACAGATTTGGGAAACTAGACTTTTAGGAAATTTAGCAAAAACTAATTGCTATCTTGGGACTTCGTTTGCCAAGAAAAATTTTTTTAGTCAAGCAAGGGAAAAATTCCCGACAGTAAAAAATAAAGTAAATAAAAAATACATTTATAAAAAAGGCTTCACTCGAAAAGATAAAGGCCCGGGGCTGTGGTTTTGCGCTCGCTTTTAGGGGGAAGGGAAATTAAAGCATTTAAATAAACTGCGAAAATGAAGGCGAGAGAAAAAGAAATAAAAAGCGTGGAAACAACTACTCACACAATTTACTATGAAAAACAGAGAATTGAGCATTAGAATTTTTTTAATAACCCCACTGAAAAAAAAGGGGGATGCAAACTTTCACATTTAAAGCCGTTGATCCGGGGGGGAAAAGAATATTACCCAGTAACGGGCAAGCCAATCGAGACATTGCCCCCACCCAAAAATTCAGTGACTTTTATCAACCATCAGAAAAACAAAAGATGCAAGAAATTGGTTTATTGTCTTTGGTATGACTGTTGTGTATTTTGTTGCACATAATATTGGCTGAATAAAAAAATGAACAAAATCTATTATTCGCCCAAAGGATATTGAAGGGAATAACAGCAATTAAAAAGCTAAGCCAAGCACTGGAGTCAGTGAACAAACACAAAAGAATGGTTATCTAAACAAGCGATTTGGCAAATTTATTTACCAGCGCCTAGACGAATACAGAGACCACACTTTGTGAACGCAATACCGAACGACACCCATCAAATGGATCTTCTATATTTACCCTCTGATACAATTAGACGAAAAAGATTAAGTACGCGCTCACAGTCATTGACATAGCTTCAAGATACAAAGATGCGGAACCATTAACACAAAAGAGTGCTTCTGCCGTTGCTGTTGCCATACAACTGATATATCAACGAGGCCCTTTAACTATCCTCGCATGATTCAAGTCGATGATGGAAAAGAATTTAAAGGCAAGTGAATCAATTATTGTTGAAACATAGAGTTACCATTAAAAGAGGCATTCCGGGAGTTCACAGATCACAGGCTTTAGTTGAAAACTTTAACAAACAGTTAGCTGAAAGACTTTTCTCCTATCAGTATCACAGAGAGCTTATTGACAATTCTCGCAACACAGAATGGGTTAGAAGACTGCCCTCAGTTTTGCGCGCAATGAATAATGAAAATTTAAAGGACTAAAACCAGTACAAGCAATCAAAAGAAAAACAATAAATGTTGCTGAAGACTCCAGTACACCCAGCAAACTATTACCGTTTGGTTTGAAAGTAAGGTACCTTTATTTACCGGGGGAAGCAGAAGGGGACACTCGCATCAGGGCAACCGATCCAGTTTGGAGTGTTGATCCATATGAAATAAAAAGAATTGTAAAAATGAATCCGCCCGTGTATTATTTACGAGAAACTGACACAACAAAACAACCAGCTCCTCAAAGATCTTTTGCGAAAGAAGAACTGCAGATAATCCCACCAGACACAGTTCCAGTTGCTTAGTTAATTTACGTAAATATATTTGAGTTTAAAATGGAAGCTCAGAAGGAAGCGCAGAATGAAACAAGAATGGTAAAGGAAGAGACCTTGAAAATGATACGGGAATCATTTCATGCGTGTAATGCTATTAAGGAAACATTTCGGGATTAATCAATGCATGCTAAATCATCCAGATCACCTACAACTTAAACCCCCAAATTTGGAAAAAGAATATCTTAAATAAAAAAAGATTCGAACGCGTAAACAAACAGAGAAAAGATTTAAATAAATTGGATGAAGCATAAATGATCTAAAAAAAAGTTGATGAAAAATAAAAACCCCCCTTTTTTATGGGGTCCTCCAGTGCCCATTGCATATGAAAACCTGATAACAAACACCCTTTTTTGTGTTTTTTCTTTTAACGACTTTTTTGTTACAACTGTTGTTTTGATCCATTAGATTAATCTAGTTTTACGTTTCATGAAAAAAAGCTTATTCCCAAAAAAAGCTTCTTGTAGTTGTCATGATATTTTTTGACTGCACAACACGCGAGATATTCCCTTTGCTTTCTTAATTTTTTCTCCTGGCTCAAAATACTGTACTTTTTGCCCTTAACCCCACAAACTCCTTAAATCACCTTCCAGATATTTCATCCTTCATTTTTTCCTAAAACCTTCTTGTTAGAAATTGAATTAAAGGCGAATCTTTGGGATAATCGAGGGTTAAACCCATCCACTCGCTCCTTTAGCTACTTCAATTCCATGTCTTTATAAATATTTTCATAGGAAATCTATAACAAAACTACTTATCGTGTAAAGACTCTGGACCGGGAAACGGGGGCCTTAAAGTAGTCAAAAAAAATTTCAACACAAAAGTTTTGAAAAATTCAAACCAAAAACCCAATAAAAACGGGTTTGTCCAATTTGACTTTTTTTTTCATCATTATCAAAAAACTGATCATAAATTTTTCGAAGTCCTGAAATTGGGGTTTAAGTCACTTAATTCTTCTTTCTCTTTGGGTGACCAACTAACATCTTTGGCTTGTGCGGATTCTCCATAGCCTTTCCGAAACAGCTGTTGTTCATCAACTTAAAAAATTTTTTTCTGAAGCCTTTGGTTAGTTCTGAATCAGGGTTCTCATGATTAGGTTTCATGAACGTTTCTTGATCAAAAGAAATTAGCGATAACGCTGTAAACTTAAAAACCCATGTTTAAAATAAAATTGCAAAAGTTGAATGACAGACAAAATTTTTTTGCCTCGAAGATAGGCACAAGTTTAGGGGGTTTCCTTGGATCCATCTTTAGATTTTCTGCTGCTAAGGAAGTCATTATCAGGTCATGGAGTTCCTGAGGATATTCAAGTCAACTTCTAAAAGAAGCCACGCTGTTGATCAGGCGTTAAACTGCCCAACCATTTTAATGCCTTTTGAATTTATTCGGATCGCCCCCTGTGTACATTTTAAAGTTGGGTAAGGGAAGTGATTGCGCCTTGCCCAACCTACAATTGTTTGCATCTAAAACATGAATAGTTAACTTTTTATTTGGGATCATGCGCCCAAAGATTGTTGTTTGTTTTACAAATGAGTGACCCAAAAATTTTTTCCCCCACCAATCCTTTCAATCACGAATCTTTGGGTAGGTCGACAATAAATCAATCTGTACCCAAAAAACTTTAAGAAAGCGTCCCAACTCATCCCGGGGCAAAAAAGCAATGCCGGGATCCAGGCTATAATGTTTCATGCAGGTCTTTCTAATTTTTTCAAAAAATTCCCCCAACAAACATACATCTGCCCTCAAGTATGAACAGATAGTCTCCCATCTTTTACAATCAACTTCCTGCCACCATCTTGAGCAGCTGGTAACAGAATCACTGATTCCTTTCCTCGAGACTAAAAAAAAACGCGCCTTTGGGAAAATGGTCCTTCTCAAACCTTTCCAAGGTTCATGTACTCAAAAGGGGTAAACGCCCTTTCAACAAGTTTTGAGTCAAAATATTTTTCCTTATTGGGCAGGACTTAAGGGGACATACCCATGACCCAATGAACCCATCATGTGTTCATAGATCATAAAAAACATGTTATTTAGTTTTAAAGCACTTATTTTTTCTGATGACTGTGCAATCCCAGACACCCTAAGCATCGCCCTGCTTTCATTATAAGATAGAGCGTAACCTCGCAATTTTAAAAAGAATACAGGCAGCTTCCATGTCTTAGGATCAAATTTTTAGTTAAAAGATTGCATTTTACTGTGGCTTCCCTAAATTTCCCGCAATTGATCAGGTCTCTTACTGTTGATTCTCGCCGATAAAGGGGCCAAAAAACCGCAAATCCACAAGTGGGCTGAGTCTTCTTTTTGTTGGTTTTTCACTCTTTAGATTTCAGAAAGTTTAGATTATTAGAACATCATTACGCACTTTCCTGCGTCAAGAATTTTCTCGCACGGGGCCTCTATACAATTTTGGCTCTAAAGGACGCCATCCGACCTGACAACGATAAAGGCAAATGAACAAATCTGATATTACTTATTAAACTGTTTTTCGAATTTTTTGGCGCTGGCCCTTCATAAGAACAATGAGTGATTAAAAGTCTGCGAAAACAACATTGGAAAATTTGCATCCGTTTCCCCAGTTTTAAAACAATTTTAACCCTGGGGGGGGGCGTAATTAGTTCTGTATTACATAACTGGCCCAATACAGTTTTCTTATGTTCACTCGCCGTTTTAAACAAGGGAATTCTTGTTAAACTTTTTCTACAGAATTTTTGTTTATTCCATCTTTTGAATATGCTGCATTATTTTTACTCATTGTTCGTCAATGTTAATGTGGAGCCCTCTGGGAAAACATCATAGTAAGTCAACAATTTTTGTCTGGTTCCCCAAATTGTTGGGCTGTTCTTAACCCAATTTAATGGGCTAATTTGTTTCCTCTCCCCTTGTATACATTAACATTATTGGTTGTTTTGTTCTTCAAACCGATCAATTTGGGTCTACACTAACGGAAAGGCCCCCCTAAATTTAAGATCATGATGTAAGGCTGAAAATTGATACTCTCCTGCGTTTTTGCGATAAATTGCAGCCTTGCAAGAACACACCACATAAAACATTTGTTTCTGATTCTTTATGTTTGAACGCTTTTTTTGCAACTAATGCGGGAGGTGTGGAAGTAAGCCTTACCAACAATCGGCCAACTTAGCCTTTTTTTAATCGATCCAAAGATTTTTCCCCCTGCCCAAAACCAGAGCCCTCTTTTTGGGCTTTTTCAGCGCAGCGTCAAACTGTGCAACAGTTCGTCGCCCAACCGGTTGAAAACATTACGAAAGAAATCTTTGTTTAACGAAAACCCAACCCGTTTTTTTCTCATTTATTGTTATATACTTTAAAAAACACAACATTACTTAACTGCGGTCTATTTTTTTAGTTCTTGTAACTTGGAAAACATGAACAAGCTGCCTGTACGTTTTTTTCAATGACTTCTAAATCAATATCATTCATGCTTGATAAACGCTCTCCCAACATTCCTTCAAAAAATTTTCGTCTGTCCTTCATATACTACCAGCTGATTTCTTTTTTCAAACTAAAAATATTTTTTTAAAATTTAAAAAAAATAATTAATCAAATCAATTCAAGGGTTTTTTTTGTGCTTGGACCAAAACTAAAGTAAAACCCCCCTTAAATTTTTGTTACTTGAGCTGTTTTAGAAAGATTTTAATTTTCTTTCTTTTTTAAGCTTTCCCTTTTTTATCTGCTGGGCATCGGGCGGGGTTTGAGAAAAGTTTCCTCCCCTTTCTTTGAAGACAAACTTTTTTTTTTAAGTCATCAAAACCCGTAAACTTAAATTTCTTCTCCGTGATTTTTGAGTAAACACGCTTTATTTATTGCATTTTAAAGAACAAATTTTTAGCCGTTATTATTGAACCAAGCTGTTTTTTGGAGTTTAGTTTTTATTTTTTCCCACCGCACTTACCAATGAACACAGACCAGACTAAAACAAACCTCCTAAGGAAAGCTGCGGTGCGCCATGCCCTTGCAAAGGGGCCACACTTGTCCTCCCGATGCAGCACTTATAGTTAGCTCCAGTATTAACAAATGTAAAGCTTACGGCAGCAAAATACCTTCGTTTGGTTTTGCTGAAAAAAAATTTAAAAAAGGTCCGCTCAGTTTTTTTTTGCATTTGTGTAATATTTGGTTTAAAGAAGGTTTTTTTTGCTAGGTTTCTACTACCTTCTCTTGGGGGCGCTGTACACATTTGGATAAACCAACGCTGCTTTTTTTTAAAAAAAAAATAATTTAGTATTTTATATCTTTTAATCTGTTATTTTCAATATTCACTGCGCATCATATATAAAAACAAATGTACATTAAGCGGTTTATCCTTCTTTTTCTTTTTCAATTGAATGTTATTCCCTCTCTCACAGTTTTTCCCCCCTTTCCCTGCAACGATTATCCTCTTTGAAACCCTTTGGTCAATCCATAAACCGTATTTCGTTGTTAAATAATCCAGGCCAAATTGTAAGATGTAAACTTTAGACACAAAAGGGCAACGTTTTATTTTTACACCTCCCGCCTCCAAACATTTTCTTATTTCACAAAATGCTGAAAGGTTTAAGCCCGCTAGCGTAGATTTGGTTAGGGCACCCCCAAAAGAACATTTACTTTTGTTATTTTTTTGGGTTAAAAAAATTTTCACTTCCTCTTTTGAACGGTTTTTCATCTTCGCACAGCAAAAAAATACCTTTAAGCGTCTTGCTGCACACAAAAAAAAAAATTCCATAAGCTTGCCCTGCTTCTGGGAAATTTTATGATGAATCACTCTTTTTTGTAAAAATATTGCTAATTTTTTACTGATATTGTTTCTCAATCCCTTGCTAAATTGGGTTGCAACAACTCAAAAATCTAACGGGGTTTAGAAAACTGTACTTGCTTCGGGTCTGATACTGAACACGTTTGTATTTTTTTAAAAGTTTGTTCAAAAGACAATCTGTCTTTTAAATGCTCCTTGAAAAGTACGGCGCATGCCTTTTTAAAAAAACTCAAAATCAAGGAATGGGAAAAGCGATTTCCTACGCAAAATTTACACTACAACTTTTTGCTGCTTTTAACTCGGGATTTGGGGCCTATTCAAAATTTAGGCTTTTATTAATTTTAAAAAGGGGGCCCCCTTTTTATTCCCGTTAGCCATAGATCAAATAGGTTAAAATATTTGCTTGGTAAAGAAAATATTTCTTGCCCCCCAATTTTAAAAAATTTTTTAACGATTGCCCCCCCAATTCTGTACAACTTCCTTTTGGGGCGTTGTTTTAAGCGAGTATTCAAACCGCTCCAGGGCTGGAAATTTTTAAAAGAAAATTTGATCCGCATCAAAAGTAGATGGATTATTTGGAACAGTAATATTCCGTTTATTTCCCTTTACGCCCAAAGGGGCCCTTTTATCTTCTACGGGGCAAGAATAGGCCATATCTTGTACATTTTTTTTTAAAACAAAAAAAAAAGTTAAATTTTTAAAAAAAACTGGCACTTAAAATGAAGATTATGATGATTTTTTACCCGGAACACATGATAAATGACCCTTTGGGACAACATCGCCGGGGGGTCTTTTTGCGGCGTGAATTAACAGAAATAAGTCAATCATTTTAACCCAAAATTTAGGCCCAAAACCCCGAATTTATAGACCCTAATATTTTTTAAGAAAAGTGACCTTTGTTTTTGAGACGACCAAGGAGAATCTGTTCGGGTTTCAAAAAAAACCAGACCACAAAAATTTTTAGCCCTGGGACAATAACAAAGGCTCAGGGGACGATCAAAATCGCCTTGGGGATTGCTAAACCAAAATTAGATAGGGGCAGTTTCTAAAATCAAAACACCTGCAAAAACTTCCAACACTAACCAAAAACAAAACATGGAACTTTAAAAATTAAACAACGGGAGATGAAAAATAAATGCAAAAGAAGCAGAAACCCTTTTTTTTAGAAGAAAAGCATTTAAAAACTATACACGACTCACCCCAAACCCTGCGAGAAAAAGCGGGGCCTTTATCATGCTTTAAAAAGCCCTTAAGGCGAATTAAACAAAAAATTTAGCAAAAATGGGGGAAAAAGATAGCTATAAAAAGAAAAAAAAAAACCGTTTAGGCTGATGACGCCACTTTGGGGCCCGTATTAAAAAAAAATAACCCAAAGACTAAAAATCTTGAAAAAAGAATCGCAAAATAGAATGTTGTCTACTAAAAGAGAACAATTACGAACTCAAGTGACAGAAAAAAAGAAACTATCCAAAAATTTTAAATAAGACAAACGCTAGAAACGAAAACGAAAACGAAGACAAGTCACATTTGCAAGCGTTTAAACGCCTTAGATTTCAATAACAGACTGGGTTGGGTATTACAGGGCGGTGGTCAAAATCCATGCCCCACGCCATCGCCTCCCCTGATAAATCATGGGGAAAAAAACAGCTTTATCATCTTGCGAGTTTATTAAAAAAAAACGCTGGGAAAGCTTAGACCTTTACCTGATATTTAGGAGGGATTGTTTGCTGGTTTTTTCTACTGCAAAGCAAATATTTGGGTTTATGGGCCAGCACTTTTGGCATTATTCCTTAATATTTTGGGGTTAATATTTATAAAATAAAGACCGGTAATCCTAGGCCCTTAATCCGAAAAAGCGCTTTTTTTTCATATTTATGTTCACGCGAACAAGGGCTGCGACTTTGCTAGAAGGCCTTTGGGCTTTTTGGGCCCGGGGATTTGGGTGACTTATTCTTTTGGGGGGGCATCTTTTTTTTTACTGCTTTTCAATATTACGGCTCAAAAATTAATTTGTTTTTTCCAAAACCCTGTTCATTTCCCCGCAACAAAAATTTCCCTTGTTGTAGTTCATTATTTTCCTACCTTAGCTGAGGGAAAGGAGCATTAAAAACCATGCCAACAGCAAAGTCACTTTGATCTTTCTATTAAAACATCTTTCCCCCTTTTTACTTGAAGAAATCAAAGTAAATTAATGGCATCCTCAAATTTCTAAGTATTGTTTTTGTGCTCAAAGCCCTAGAAGATCAACCGACTTGCTTGGGGTTGTGAAACCACAAACCCAAAAGTAAGTACAATAGAGCATTTTTTTCGTTTTATTTCCCGCTTTAGTAGGCCCTTTTTGAAGTTCAAAAAAGTGTCCAGCTGTTTTATCTCTTTCCTATGGGCCCAGTGAACAGCTTCCTGAAGAGAAAGATGTGTAAGGGGATTCCAATCATACTATACTTTTTGTGCACGCCCCCAAAAAAAAGGGGTAAAAGCCATGATTAAATCCAACTTTTGTCTAAACTTTTTGATGAATATTGAATTCGTTACAATTCTTTTAACCCTTCTATTCGTTTGCAAATGGATTAAACGGTTTGTCATTTGGTAATGGCCTTGCAGTTCGTCAAAATACTCGAAGGGGTTTAAAAAAATAAATCTTTCACTGACCAACCAAAGGGTTAGATATTTAAGTGACACATACACACTCCACACCCCTTGATGCCAAAAAAAACAGCAAAGTTTAACTGGGTTCTGATAAAACTGCATCGGGTACTAAAACCACACTTTTTTCGATGTAGTCTTTTTTTTAAAAGGGGGGGTTTAAAATATCTGCTTAAAGGGGTACTCACCTTTTTTATGAAAGGCATCAGCTGATCCCAGAAATGTCGAGGTGTCATTTTCTAAAATTTTTAAGATTGTATGCGGCCCAACAAATATTTTCTCTTTAGTAATTTAACGCGCTCATTTTTTTTTCGTTCAAAAATTTTTTAAAAATAACAACTCAAAACCGTCCCTTTGTTTTTAAGCATGCATTTATTTTCGAATGCGGACCAAACGGTCGCGCTCCTGAAAAAACACAAAATCGATGGTTTTAAAATAAGCAAAGCCCCAAGGGGAATAATGGGTTTTAAAAGTTGTAAAACCGGGGGCCCAAAAATTTGCCCGTTAAAAAATACCTGATGGTTTTACGGGTTTTTCTCACTAAAAGAAGCAATGAGTAACTTTGACATTACTCTCAAAATTTTAACAATCAAATCTAAAAACAAGTTAACATTCAAGCCTGAAGAAGAAGGGGTTACTATTTTGAAAAAGCTAGCTAAAATTTAGGCTTTCAGCTAAAAATTATAGATTTAAGTTTTCAAACCCAAAAAAAAACACTTTTGAGGGGGAAACCGCTCGATCTTGCATTACATTATTATTTATGTTCATTTGGACAGCTGACACTGATAAAACTTATATAAGGGGAAGGGGCCCTCAACTTTTTTAAGAGCCTTCCCTCAGGAAAACGCTATTGCGATTAAAATTATACAATTCCCTAAATTTCAGTTTTTAAAAGATTTTTTGGAAGGTTGGATCATTTAATATAAAAATTGAGACAAAGCAGGAAAAATTTAAAATTGATAACCTCCATTGTTTTGGAAATAAAAATAATTAGTTGTACTAAAACATGTCGCGTGGACCAGAAGAACCGGGAGTTACATTAGCGCCTGTAAGGTGTATAACCTTAGAATTAAAAGACCTTGCAGATGTTGCGGACTTTGAACAGAACGGTGAGATAGGCGCTTTGTATGGTTTTGAGTACACTAAAGATGGTGATTATAAACGCAAAGAGGTTGGCGACAGCAAAAAGTTTCCTAAACTAGAACAACTGCGCAATCTAGAGGCAAATAATGTTGGCCAGTATGAATATAAAATAGTTCGAAAACCTGACCTCAAATGGCACTTAGAAACCATATTTAGAATGGGACATAAAATTTGAATTCATAAGCCCATTTACATATTTTAGCCGTCAAAAAAGTTTCAGAAAAGCATTCAACTCTGGCCCTTTACATGTAAGTCTTATGCCGGACGACAATAGTCGGAAAGAAATTGAAATAACGCCGTATGGGAAAAAACAGTACATCCTCCACAGAAAAGAAACAGTTGTAAAAAAAGCTTCTACAAAATTACAGTTCTTTCCAAGCAGAAAATTAAGAGACACGTTCACAATGATATTTGAAATTTCTGTCTTTAAAGATGTGGAGAGGGATGGGGTTGTGGGCGTTAGTGACGTCCTTATAAAAGGAATTAATATTAGCTGGCAAAACTTAGACGTTAAACGCCTTAACGTTACCATCGTCGTTCTTCACAATGGTGAGGATATTAAGATCATAACAACAAGCAACAAAATCAATGTTGACTTAAATAGAAACAATCTTACAGAACTGAATTGGATTAATCTTACACATTTAGGCCTCATAGGGTTTTATTATACTGAACAAGTTTGACGGAGAGTATGATAAAAATAATAACTGGATTAGATTAAATTCTGTTATAAAACTATGGAGCAGTTAAACTTTATGATAAAATCCCCTCATTGTTCAATGATTTGTGGGCAGACTGTTGTGGAAAAACAATATTCGTCCTAGACTTATTACAAACAGTTTATCGCTATAATTTTGATCATATTGTAATTTTCTGTCCAACACTTAAAAGGAACAAAGCATATCATGATAGAAGGTTTATATGGACAGACAATGACGTATATTTAGTTAACCCTAGCACTAAACTGAGTGAGTGTTTAGAATACTTTTATAAAGTGTTTGAAGGAACGCAGACGCTCTTTATTATAGATGACTGTTCGGCAGAAAAAGATATAGTTAAAAAAGAGAAACACTTGTCAAAGCTGGCTTTCAGCGGAAGACATGATGGGATAAGTGTGTGGATTTTATGCCAGAAAAATAACTCGGTTTAAAAGACTTTAGAGAACAGTTAAAGACTGTAGTGTTATTTCACATGAAAGACAGAGACTCATTTGAAGAATGTTTGCGCGAAAATGATGTTATTGAAAACGATCAAGAAAAACATAGGATTAAACAAAAACTAAAATCTGAAAAGTTTTGTAAATTAGTATTAAAAACGGATAACCCTACACAGTATGTCTGTTTGTAGATAATCGTTATTTTTTGGTTATTGATGTCTTACTTGTCAGAGAACAGGGAAAGGCGGCTTTTAGGCCACTTTCGCCCAAAAACTTGGTGGAGGAGCAAGTGAGTTAGAATGAGCTTTTCCCCGTTCTCCCTCTCTGTGTGTGTGTGTGTGTGTGTGTGTGTGTGTGTGTGTGTGTGTGTGTGTGTGTGTGTGTGTGTGTGTGTTAGTGTGTCTGTGTGTGTGTTAGTGTGGTGTCTAGTGTGTGCATGGGCGCGCGAATCAAGACCGAAAATAGAATTAGTGCGGATTTTTATGTCAAAAATATAACTTAGTTTTAAAAAGACAAGCAAGTTTTGTAAATTAGTATTGAAAACGGATAACCCTACACAGTATGTTTGTTTGTAGGGTTTACTAGGAGAGAACTGATAAATACCAATTCCTGACTCAAAACCGCTCGAACTGGTTGAGAGCGGTTTTGAGTCAGGATTGGTATTTATCAGTTCTCTCCACCTTTTCCCTTTATTTATTTGAATACGAGTACAGCAGTCACTACTTTACTTTTCTATCATTACCATCATTATTACTTTAACTCTCATCATTAACATCATTACCATCATTATTACTTTAACTCTCATCATCATTATTATCATTACCATCATTATTACTTTAACTCTCATCATTATCATCATTACCATCATTATTACTTTAACTCTCATCATTATCATCATTACCATCATTATCACTTTAACTCTCATCATTATCATCACTATTACTTTAACTCTCATCATTATCATCATTACCATCATTATCATCATTACCATCATTATTACTTTAACTCTCATCATTATCATCATTACCATCATTATCATCATTACCATCATTATCATATTTGTCATCATTACCATCATTATTACTTTAACTCTCATCATGATTATCATTACCATCATTATTACTTTAACTCTCATCATTATCATCATTACCATCATTATCACTTTAACTCTCATCATTATCATCATTACCATCATTATTACTTTAACTCTCATCATTTTTATCATTACCATCATTATTACTTTAACTCTCATCATTATTATCATTACCATCATTATTATTTTAACTCTCATCATTATCATCATTACCATCATTATTACTTTAACTCTCATCATTTTTATCATTACCATCATTATTACTTTAACTGTCATCAGTATCATCATTACCATCATTATTACTTTAACTCTCATCATTATTATCATTACCATCAATATTACTTTAACTCCCATCATCACTATTACTTTAACTCTCATCATTACCATCATTACCATCATTATTACTATACCTCTCATCATTACCATCATTACCATCATTATTACTATAACTCTCATCATTATCATCATTACCATCATTATTACTTTAACTCTCATCATCACTATTACTTTAACTCTCATCATTACCATCATTACCATCATTATTACTATAACTCTCATCATTACCATCATTACCATCATTATTACTATAACTCTCATCATTATCATCATTACCATCATTATTACTTTAACTCTCATCATTATCATCACTTTAACTCTCATCATTATCATCATTACCATCATTATTACTTTAACTCTCATCATTATTATTAATTTAACTCTCATCATTACCATCATTATTACTTTAGCTCTCATCATTATCATCATTACCATCATTATTACTTTAACTCTCATCATTATCATCAATACCATCATTATTACTTCAACTCTCATCATCACTATTACTTTAACTCTCATCATTATCATCATTACCATCATTATTACTTTAACTCTCATCATTATCATCATTACCATCATTATTAAATTTTAATCTCTATATTTAATCATCATTACCATCAATTATTACTTTAACTCTCATCATTATCATCATTACCATTATTATTACTTTAACTCTCATCATTATCATCATTACCATCATTATTACTTTAACTCTCATCATTATCATCATTACCATCATTATTACTTTAACTCTCATCATCACTATTAGTTTAACTCTCATCATTACCATCATTATTACTTTAACTCTCATCATTATTATCATTACCATCATTATTACTTTAACTCTCATCATTATCATCATTACCATCATTATTACTTTAACTCTCATCATTATTATCATTACCATCATTATTACTTTAACTCTCATCAGTATCATCATTACCATCATTATTACTTTAACTCTCATCATTATTATCATTACCATCATTATTACTGTAACTCTCATCATTATCATCAATACCATCATTATCACTTTAACTCTCATCATTATCATCATTACCATCATTATTTAACTCTCATCATTATCATCAATACCATCATTATTACTTTAATTCTCATCATTATTATCATTACCATCATTATCACTTTAACTCTCATCATTATCATCATTACCATCATTATACTTTAACTCTCATCATTATCATAATTACCATCATTATTACTGTAACTCTCATCATTATCATAATTACCATCATTATTACTGTAACTCTCATTGTCACCTTCCCCGCAGCCTCGTTTTCATCCAACGTCCATTTTGCTCCCAATGTGAGGAGACAAGGGATTGTCCGTTCTTTGTTTTCATTGTCTGGAATGTTGTTTGTCTTGCCTGCAGAAGACCAAGAGGTCGAAACGCGTCGTGTTTTGTCTCGTGCTTTGTTTGCCTCTTTCCTCTGGTGGAACAGTCATTTTCCTTTTAAGTTTATTATTGTATGCATCAAACCTTGCATCACTGATATCACTGATACGTGTGTTCGTTTTTCGCGAGCTCCAGATCTATTGGCGTGCGCGCGCGGGCGCGCGCGCACACACACACACACACACACACACACACACACACACACACACACACACACACACACATCATGGATCCTCAAGTGCTGGCTCAAAGATTTCCCACTACATTTCATTCTGTTGGTGTAATGATTTTAGTTTTTCAGTAACTTTATTTTCTCACCATATATCTTTATGTTTTCCTTTTCTACCCTTTGCGGGCTGCTTCGGGATGCTGTTGAACTTTTTTTCTTCAACCCTTGGTGGTGAGAACACCACAGAAGTATAGACTGCGGTGTATCTCCATTTTATGCCGATACTTTTATTGATACTTTCTGAAAGAAGACTGCGGTATGTTTTTTGAAGCAGGTTCCCTTTCTTTTCTGTAATGTCAGCCGTCACATCATCGATGGTTTTAAAAATACTTTCTGACAATTGGCTAAACGTTGAGAGAGAGAGAGAGAGAGAGAGAGAGAGAGAGAGAGAGAGAGAGAGAGAGAGAGAGAGAGAGAGAGAGAGAGAGAGAGAGATCACTACTGCATGTTTTCCCAAACCAGGCTGAAACCATGCTTTCTGTCAGGAGGCTAAGCCATGCTTTCTGTTAGGAGGCTAAGCCATGCTTTCTGTTAGGAGGCTAAGCCATGCTTCCTGTTAGGAGGCTAAGCCATGCTTTCTGTTAGGAGGCTAAGCCATGTTTTCTGTTAGGAGGCTAAGCCATGCTTTCTGTTAGGAGGTTAAGCCATGCTTTCTGTTAGGAGGCTAAGCCATGTTTTCTGTTAGGAGGCTAAGCCATGCTTTCTGTTAGGAGGTTAAGCCATGCTTTCTGTTAGGAGGCTAAGCCATGCTTTCTGTTAGGAGGCTAAGCCATGTTTTTTGTTAGGAGGCAAAGCCATGTTTTCTGTTAGGAGGCTAAGCCATGTTTTCTGTTAGGAGGCTAAGCCATGCTTTCTGTTAGGAGGCTAAGCCATGCTTTCTGTGAGGAGGCTAAGCCATGTTTTCTGTTAGGAGGCTAAGCCATGCTTTCTGTTAGGAGGCTAAGCCATGCTTTCTGTTAGGAGGCTAAGCCATGATTTCTGTTAGGAGGCTAAGCCATGTTTTCCGAAAGAAGCCGGAAAAATGCTTTGTGATGAGATAAACATGTCTAAAATGGACTCAACTACGGTTTCTCTAAGTTAAGAGGAAATGATGTTTTCTGAAAGCAGGCTAAACCACGCTGTTTAGAAGACAGACTAAACCACGCTTACTGAAAGCAGGCTAAACCATGCTTTCTGAGAGCTAGTCTAGAAGATGCAATTTGCCTGTGGACTGCAAGATGCCTTCGGATCAGGAAGAGGAATATTCACTCTGTGTACGCAGCCCTTGGTCGTTGAGTGGGGAGCCAAAGAGAAGGGAGGAGGGCAGAAGAGGGGGAGGAGGGGGGTTGGCGAATCCCTGTCTGAGCGGGTCAGTGTTGGCCTGGTCACAATATTGGCTCAAGCCCCCTGAGCCCCTGTTGACGCGCTTTGGCCGCGGATTGTGCCCCCTGTACGGAGCGCCCTCTCTCCACTTCCGATGTCTCGCCCGCTCTCGCCAAGTCTCACGCTGCTTCCAAACGGTCGCAAAGAATGTCGGAGAAGGGGCGGGGTGGGGGGTGGGGGGTTAAGGGGAGGGGCTGGCCTTGGATGATTGGCAGGTGAGGGACAGAGTGTCCAGGAACCGGCCGTTTGATGAAGGGTCTCTGCTGTCCCGTGTCCACTGCTGGTCAGAGGTGGCCTTCAGTTGGCCAGCGAGGTGATACAGCGACCGCACACAGTGCCGCCGTCCTCAACATCAGTGGCCACTCTTGTTTTCTGGCTGTCTTCATTGTCGGTGCTTTCATAAACAACTTGGCGACAAAACTTCTCAGCAGAAAGTACAGCGACAAGAAAGTAGATGATCAATCATCGTTATATTTTTTCCTCCCGGACAAATCACGGCAGTTAAATATCTTTTAGTCATTTTTTTTTAAATTTCTGTTGGAACTTCACATTCCTGAATCCTTCCATTCACAACTGTACATGGGTGACGTACCAACCAATATTGTGCCACGAAGAAGAACTGTGAGATGTTGACATGAGACTCAACCCACCTTTGATGAATGGACGAACGGTGTAATGTGTCTATCAAAGGCAGAATTATCTACCACGTTTAACTGTCAAAAGACGATCCCGTGGAAAATGTAGGACAAACCTCAAAAATGGACTAAGACCCATTCTAGATCCCGTGCCCGAGGTTTAATGCTGCTGCTTGTATTAACTGATACGTGTATCATGGCATAATAATTTCTCATACAAGCATATTCAGCTGTTTCCAAAACCCAAAAGTTTGTCTGCCAAACTTTTTTTTAAGGGGAAAAGAATCCCTTAATCGTGAGCCTACGCGTTGGAATCCTCGAGTTTTCATCTACGATTACGAATAAGAAACCAACCACAAGTCCCCGAATGCAGAGGAGATTTGGCAACATGTCGGCCACCAAGGTGTTCTTCTGCCTGTGCATTTTAGCACAGATGGTGAGTAGAAACGTTTTCTATATCGCTTTGTTTTCATGATTATTATTTTTTCAATTAATGTCCGCTGAGGGACGTTGACTACCATGCGATGGCGATTAGTTTTCAAACCATTCATCTTGAAACCCAAAGAACGAAGACGGTGGCTTTGTGTACCTGCTCATTTTTCCATTGTACGCCAAGCTCGTGGGATTCATTGCCCTGTGATTAACGACATACACTCAAAAACAATTCTGCCTGAAAACATCAACATGCGCGTTCAATGCATTTTAACCATTGCTCTGCCTTTTTGTTGTCTTTTCTAATCTGCATGCCATTTTTTCTGTTTACAAGTAAACAGGTATGCCAGTACAAGTGTGTGTGTGTGTGTGTGTGTGTGTGTGTGTGTGTGTGTGTGTGTGTGTGTGTGTGTGTGTGTGTATGTCTGTGTGTGCGTGTGTCTGTGTGTCTGTCTGTGTGTGTATGTCGTGCGCGCGCGTGTGTACTTACCTGTGCGTACGCGTGTTTACTTGTTTAATAATTCACGTATGCTTCAAAGAGCTTCATTAAGAATTGGAGATCTTGCACTAAACGAGTCACTATTAACATTAGCACCATTATCATCATCATCACCATCATCGTCGTTATTATCATTAGTATTATCATCATATAATCATCATCGTCATCATTATTATTGCTATTATTATTACATCAATGTCGTTATTATTATTATTTTCATTTGTCGTTGTTCTTGTTGTTTTACCTACTTACTACTACTGCTACTACTACTACTACTACTACTACTACTACTACTACAACGAGTATTATTATCATTATTGTTATGATGATGATGATGATGATGATGATGACGACGATGATGATAATGATACGACGACGACGACGACGATGATGATGATGATGATGATGATGATGATGATGATGATGATGATGATGACGTTTACTAATTGTCGCTGTTGCAGATTTTGTTGTTGTTATCTTTATTACTGCCGTTATCATTATCACTATCGTTATCATTGCTATCATTTTCGTCAACGTTAACGTGCACAGTCTTCTCAATCAATGCCTTCAATTCTGTTCCTTGAACAAG
>CM031603.1:98685513-98688013 GCA_018398815.1 Conus ventricosus | reverse complement strand
ACAGGGCAATAAAGGCAGAACAGACACGCCAGTACAGGATTGTTAAGAGACAGGGCAATAAAGGCAGAACAGACACGCCAGTACAGGATTGTTAAGAGACAGGGCAATAAAGGCAGAACAGACACGCCAGTACAGGATTGTTAAGAGACAGGGCAATAAAGGCAGAACAGACACGCCAGTACAGGATTGTTAAGAGACAGGGCAATAAAGGCAGAACAGACACGCCAGTACAGATTGTTAAGAGACAGGGCAATAAAGGCAGAACAGACACGCCAGTACAGGATTGTTAAGAGACAGGGCAATAAAGGCAGAACAGACACGCCAGTACAGGATTGTTAAGAGACAGGGCAATAAAGGCAGAACAGACACGCCAGTACAGGATTGTTAAGAGACAGGGCAATAAAGGCAGAACAGACACGCCAGTACAGGATTGTAAAGAGACAGGGCAATAAAGGCAGAACAGACACGCCAGTACAGGATTGTTAAGAGACAGGGCAATAAAGGCAGAACAGACACGCCAGTACAGGATTGTTAAGAGACAGGGCAATAAAGGCAGAACAGACACGCCAGTACAGGATTGTTAAGAGACAGGGCAATAAAGGCAGAACAGACACGCCAGTACAGGATTGTTAAGAGACAGGGCAATAAAGGCAGAACAGACACGCCAGTACAGGATTGTTAAGAGACAGGGCAATAAAGGCAGAACAGACACGCCAGTACAGGATTGTTAAGAGACAGGCAATAAAGGCAGAACAGACACGCCAGTACAGGATTGTTAAGAGACAGGGCAATAAAGGCAGAACAGACACGCCAGTACAGGATTGTTAAGAGACAGGGCAATAAAGGCAGAACAGACACGCCAGTACAGGATTGTTAAGAGACAGGGCAATAAAGGCAGAACAGACACGCCAGTACAGGATTGTTAAGAGACAGGGCAATAAAGGCAGAACAGACACGCCAGTACAGGATTGTTAAGAGACAGGGCAATAAAGGCAGAACAGACACGCCAGTACAGGATTGTTAAGAGACAGGGCAATAAAGGCAGAACAGACACGCCAGTACAGGATTGTTAAGAGACAGGGCAATAAAGGCAGAACAGACACGCCAGTACAGGATTGTTAAGAGACAGGGCAATAAAGGCAGAACAGACACGCCAGTACAGGATTGTTAAGAGACAGGGCAATAAAGGCAGAACAGACACGCCAGTACAGGATTGTTAAGAGACAGGGCAATAAAGGCAGAACAGACACGCCAGTACAGGATTGTTAAGAGACAGGGCAATAAAGGCAGAACAGACACGCCAGTACAGGATTGTTAAGAGACAGGGCAATAAAGGCAGAACAGACACGCCAGTACAGGATTGTTAAGAGACAGGGCAATAAAGGCAGAACAGACACGCCAGTACAGGATTGTTAAGAGACAGGGCAATAAAGGCAGAACAGACACGCCAGTACAGGATTGTTAAGAGACAGGGCAATAAAGGCAGAACAGACACGCCAGTACAGGATTGTTAAGAGACAGGGCAATAAAGGCAGAACAGACACGCCAGTACAGGATTGTTAAGAGACAGGGCAATAAAGGCAGAACAGACACGCCAGTACAGGATTGTTAAGAGACAGGGCAATAAAGGCAGAACAGACACGCCAGTACAGGATTGTTAAGAGACAGGGCAATAAAGGCAGAACAGACACGCCAGTACAGGATTGTTAAAGGACAGGGCAATAAAGGCAGAACAGACACGCCAGTACAGGATTGTTAAGAGACAGGGCAATAAAGGCAGAACAGACACGCCAGTACAGGATTGTTAAGAGACAGGGCAATAAAGGCAGAACAGACACGCCAGTACAGGATTGTTAAAGACAGGGCAATAAAGGCAGAACAGACACGCCAGTACAGGATTGTTAAGAGACAGGGCAATAAAGGCAGAACAGACACGCCAGTACAGGATTGTTAAGAGACAGGGCAATAAAGGCAGAACAGACACGCCAGTACAGGATTGTTAAGAGACAGGGCAATAAAGGCAGAACAGACACGCCAGTACAGGATTGTTAAGAGACAGGCAATAAAGCAGAACAGACACGCCAGTACAGGATTGTTAAGAGACAGGGCAATAAAGGCAGAACAGACACGCCAGTACAGGATTGTTAAGAGACAGGGCAATAAAGGCAGAACAGACACGCCAGTACAGGATTGTTAAGAGACAGGGCAATAAAGGCAGAACAGACACGCCAGTACAGGATTGTTAAGAGACAGGGCAATAAAGGCAGAACAGACACGCCAGTACAGGATTGTTAAGAGACAGGGCAATAAAGGCAGAACAGACACGCCAGTACAGGATTGTTAAGAGACAGGGCAATAAAGGCAGAACAGACACGCCAGTACAGGATTGTTAAGAGACAGGGCAATAAAGGCAGAACAACACGCCAGTACAGATTGTTAAGAGACAGGCAATAAAGGCAGAACAGACACGCCAGTACAGGATTGTTAAGAGACAGGCAAT
>CM031603.1:98668013-98673013 GCA_018398815.1 Conus ventricosus | reverse complement strand
ACTAATGCATTTGCAGCTTCATCCTGTCAGCACAGTCAGCATTCCAGGAAAAACATCACGGACCCTCGATCTGCAGATGATATGGATGTCCGGCAGTGAACAAAGACTGGCCAAGCCTGTTAAAAGACGAGATAAAATGTCAACAAGCTGTGGCATGGAGATCAGCGCCGAGAAGACAAGTTGATGGTCAACACACCAGCATCACCATCACCACTGAAGAAACACACTGTTCAACAATTCACCGACCTTGGATCCATCGTCTGCTGTGAGGGATCCACAGCAGAAGCCCCCTGAAAGGCAGCAAAGTCCACACCAGGACCACCCAGACTGAAACCTAAGGGCAACAAAGACCACACCAGGACCACCCAGACTGAAACCTATGACAGCAAAGACCACACCAGGACCACCCAGACTGAAACCTATGACAGCAAAGACCACACCAGGACCACCCAGACTGAAACCTATGGGCAACAAAGACCACACCAGGACCACCCAGACTGAAACCTATGGCAACAAAGACCACACCAGGACCACCCAGACTGAAACCGATGCGGAAGAACAGTCACATCTGCACGAAAACATGATCAGCTTCCCGCGTGCGAATATTCTATATTCCGTGTGTGTAAGACATGAACCCTGACAGCGGACCTGGACAGAAAAAAACAAGCCATGAAAACGCGGCGATACGGCAAAATACTACACATCAGATGTACTGATTGTCTCACAGAAGACGTTTGTCAGACTATTAATCACAGGTCAACATCAGACACAGCCCACATCAGTCAAGAAAAGAAAGCTGCACTGGTGTGGCCCTGTGACAAGGTCCAATGGCATTGAGGAAAGACTCTTCACGGAAACAGCTGAGGGAGGGAAACGGAGGGGAACTGGACAACATGTCTGACAACACTGCAGAATGGAGGAACGGGGGGAACTGGACAACATGTCTGACAACACTGCAGAATGGAGGAACGGGGGAACTGGACAACATGTCTGACAACACTGCAGAATGGAGGAACGGGGGGAACTGGACAACATGTCTGACAACACTGCAGAATGGAGGAACGGGGGAACTGGACAACATGTCTGACAACACTGCAGAATGGAGGAACGGGGGGAACTGGACAACATGTCTGACAACACTGCAGAATGGAGGAACGGGGGGAACTGGACAACATGTCTGACAACACTGCAGAATGGAGGAACGGGGGGAACTGGACAACATGTCTGACAACACTGCAGAATGGAGGAACGGGGGGAACTGAACAACATGTCTGACAACACTACAGAATGGAGGAACGGGGGAACTGGACAACATGTCTGACAACACTGCAGAATGGAGGAACGGGGGGAACTGGACAACATGTCTGACAACACTGCAGAATGGAGGAACGGGGGGAACTGAACAACATGTCTGACAACACTGCAGAATGGAGGAACGGGGGAACTGGACAACATGTCTGACAACACTGCAGAATGGACAGGGAAGCCATTTGTGGAGACCCAGGCATCGGCCCACAACCCACATAACAGGAGGAAGCACATCAACAGTTCCTCAGTGTCACATCCCAATCACTCTTTACGGCGTTAATGAAGAAAAAGGAAATAAGTCCCGCCCCTTTACGAATGAAAATCCAAAAAGTTTATTTCCGAGCCCCGTCCTTTTTTCCCAATGAAAAATTCTTTTTGCCTCTTCCCGTCCCTACCTCAGGGCCAGCAGTCCACAGGGCCCTTTCAACATCAGGCCGTCACGGGGTAACCCGCAACAGGAGACACCGCACTGCACCTGAACAGCCTCGGTGTGTTTGCTGGTTCCTGATGTCATTCCAATACAAAAGAACGCCACCAACCAACGTAAGCCCTCTAGAATAATTGCTCGGTCATGGATCCAGTGAATGCCATCCGCCAGAGAGAGACACAACGACTTTCACCCAAAGGCAGAGCAACGGAATTTGCCAACACTGAATCCAAGAAAACCATCAAATTTCTTCCCTTGATTGGACTCAAACCCGTGACCTCCACGACTCTCCACATGTATCACGGAACCACGGCACCATACCTGTCTTGATGCCAACACACACCGGGACAGCCGATGTGAACCCTCAACTGACGGAAACAATTCCCCTCGACTGACGGAAACAATTCCCCTCGCCTGACGGAAACAATTCCCCTCGACTGACGGAAACAATTCCCCTCGACTGACGGAAACAATTCCGTCGTGAAAGAGTCAAAGCGTGCCTCTTCATCGCTGAGGAGACTAACATGTATGCACGTGAAAAATATGTGATCGGAGCGGATCTGTAGATGAAGAGCGTGTTTGGACAGTACAAACATCATTGAATTGAATGTCAGTGTCAAACAATGATGTATGTAAATTTGTATTTTTTTCCCTCACCAATGAGCTGAAATACTGAGGAAAGAGGATACGTACATATTACTAACCCAGAATGTCAATAATCACATAGAAAACTATCGTTTTCAGATCGTAGGTCTGCGTCTTGAGAGATTACTCCCCTTGCCCTTTAGAATCGGGTTTTCAGTATGAAAAAAGAATGGGAAACAACTATTTACACTAAATGACAATAGCACATCCCTCTTTTCTCTACTCCCTGTTACACCCTCGCCCCTTTCCAATCCCACAGCCCATAACTCTGTCCAAAAGGAGAAGGGGATTTTATTCTCCGTTTCCTGACTCGTTGTTTGCCCTAACGCTGTTTGTTCAATCGCCTTTCTGAAATCGCCGTCTTGTGCACACTTACAAGGAGTTTGATGCCATTTCGCCGTCTTTCGACCTTTCTTGCGTTTCTTTCCTTGGCCTTGATGTTTAGCGTGTGTCAGCAGTCATCATAACCTGCATGTGGACGGCGAGTTGATTCTAAACGACATTTCCATACACTGCTTTACGTCTGTAGGGGTCTTTCAATGAATACGGCCAGTTGGGAAACGGCAAATAGGTACCTGACCTCTGCTGACTCTCTTACCACTGACCAGACGCATGTTGTATCTGCAGGTTGTTCTCTCTCTCTCTCTCTCTCTCTCTCTCTCTCTCTCTCTCTCTCTCTCTCTCTCTCTACACACACACACACACACACACACCCCACACACACACACACACACACACACACCCGTGTCACTTCACATCACTGACCACACACATACTGTAATTGCATCCTCCCCCCTGTGTCCCTGTGCAGGTGGTGCGGAGCCAGGCCCGCGGAGTGCTGAGCATCAAGTTACTCCGCTTCCACAACCCCAGGGGGCTGACCTATGACGGCCACTGCTGTGACCCCACTCCCATGGGGGACGGCTCCTGCCAGGACCAGTGTGACTACGTCCTCCGGCTCATCATCTCCGGCCTGGGCAGGTAAGGAAGATGGCACTACTTCCAACGCTTAAGACCAACGTCTTCGTTGGCACGACCCTGGAAATTTGACTTAACCGGCGGTTTGAGTTAAACGATGTTGCAGAATGTTCGCATCTAAAAACAGTTGTTTGACGGCGATAGAAGCGGAATCACGATTCCCGTATAGAGGCGAGCGCTCGCGCAATGATGATATAACTGTCTATGAATTATGCGCAACAAATTCATACCATGAAAAAGAATGACAACTTTAATCATTTGTTGTTCATGTTGAGCTACAACTTTCAGACGAGTGAGGTAGAGAACAAAGAAGGGAGAAGTGAGGAGAGAAGGGAATAACAATATATGTTTCGGATTCTCTCCATTGATTCATCACCGCAATTTCTGGTGCAAACGAATCACAAGACACTCTCCCCCACCACGCGCCGCTAAAGGTATCCACTGTCCAACTTGAGTAGCCCTTAAAGAAACTTAAAAAAAAGACGACTGCTGAATCACTCCAATGGCTGTGGCTCAGTAACCGTAAGAGGATCAGAAATGAGACGAATCTTCCCCTAGGTCACATGACGTTACTATTTATACGGCATTCCAATGGGAAACAAGATGCAAAGCATATAAACGTACTGCATGTAAGTATTACACACACACACACACACACACACACACACAATATATATATATATATATATATATATATATATATATATATATATAATATATATATATATATTGAACAGCAGAGCTGACCACTCAGACTGTTCCATATCTTTTTATCTCCCTTGCATCCTTGAATGGATCCTCAAGCATAGGCTCAAAGATTGTCCCCTATATTTTATATTGTTTGAATAATGCTTTTAGTTTTTCAGCAACTTTTTTCATCTCCACACTTGTGTTTTGTTCCATTTACTACCCTTCGCTGGCTGCTTTGGGGGTGCTGTTGGATTCTTTTTTGAACCCTCGGTGGTGAGAACACCACAGAATTATGGACTGTGGTGTGTCTCTATTTGACACCAAGAGCACTGACACAATCAGCCGTGTCTCCCTGATGAGTCCGATCCAGCGGACGAAAGGCCTAGGAGCAGGCAATTCAAATAAATGTGCTTTCAAGAGGGATAACGATGATTCCCTCAGGCAGCTAGTGAAGGGCTTCTCATATTTATAATATATTCCACCCATTTTATTCATCTTCAATTTTTTTTTTTTTAAAGTTCAAATCTTTGCCAAGTCATTACTATAATGACTGAAGAATTGCTAACCTGCACTTGTTTTCTCTCACTACTTAATTGTTCAGCATTATATATATATATATATATATATATATATATCAGTCACTATAGCACTTTCTTCCCTTTTGGGGGTAGAATTTTTTGTTTGTAAGAAAAGAAAAAAAATCTGCTCTCCCCGGCGGGGAAATGGACCCAGGTGGCAGGCGGGGATTCTGATCATTATAGTACCGAGCAGCTTCCCGAAGTTGGTTACACTTAAGTTTATAAACCGTTATTGCTTAAACTGTACATAACAAAATTATCATTTATAGCCGTTAGTAACGGCTATTCTGGTCAAATAAAACATCGGGCATCATCCGTGACCCATAATGTATATCTACACATTATCAGAAAGATCGGTCCAGCAGTTTTGTCTG
>CM031603.1:98660513-98663013 GCA_018398815.1 Conus ventricosus | reverse complement strand
ATATTTTCTTTTTGAGTTATGGTATGTACATCTGCAAATGACGCATGCGAGCGCTTTGCATCATCCATGTTCTGCAAGATAAAACGCGCCTGACTGCTGCATTACCATTATTTAATGCTATGCCTGGTGAGTTCCTTCCATTCAAGCTTTACGTCCTATTCTCGAAACAGAGACGGGAACAATCATCCCCGGGAAGTCAGAAATCGGGGAGATTGGGATGGGAAGGGGGAGAAAGACGCAGCCTACCAACACACCATACCACCACATCAACATGTCGGGGAGATTGGGAGGGCAAGGGAGAGAAAGACACAGCCTACCAACACACCATACCACCACAGCAACATATCGGGGAGATTGGGGGGCAAGGGGGAGAAAGACACAGCCTACCAACACACCATACCACCACAGCAACATATCGGGGAGATTGGGGGGGGGGGGGGGGGGGGGGGGGGGGAGGGAGGGAGAAAGACACAGCCTACCAACACACCATACCACCACAGCAACATGGCAGATGGGAGATAATCATTTCTTGTTAAGAGAGTACGTATACAGCGTCTATACCCGGTCAGAGACCAAGCTGTAAGCGCTTTACAATCCGCATTCTCGTGTACACAACGGGCTGCCTACCTGGGTAGATCTGACTAAAGAGCTGCCTGCTGGCGCTTCATTCAGTCGTTTCCCGTGTCACTCAATCCATATCGTTCATTCAATTTAACAATTCGTTCATTCCTTCGATTTAAGAGTTATGGGAGTTGCGGGACCTATCCAACACTACTGATTACCACAGGATCGACGACGCGTCAATACAGAATGTGAAAATATCGGTTAACAGGTTGCACGCCAATACCATTTATCGGTACAAAGAAAATGTAAAGCAGCCACAGACTGCACTTGTGTTTGTTATAATTATTTGATTCTTAAGACCAGCTTGCTAGGCGATTGTTGAGCAATTTTTCTATATTTTGCTTTAAGGTTTATAGTTTACAGTCAACAGATTTTATTCATTTTAGAAGATTGAAGGTTTGATTATCATACTTTTATGAGCAATAAACAAAACACTTGTCACATGTGTCCAAGTACTTAAATGTATTTTAGATAACCGTACATGCTACCACGCAATATGTATGTTATCTAATGTCAACACAATTTCCACAAGCTCAGTTCCTTTGACTTGCAATTTTGTCCATTGCTAGAACACATTCAGATGCACACCACAGACAAAAACTTTGTACATTGTTTGTACATTGCTAGAACACATTCAGATGCACACCACAGACTAAAACTAAGTCTCTGTGACATTTCAGAAGACCAAAGGACACATTTGAAAAACATAAAAACTGATAATCTAACAACTCTATCACTTCTTGCCATACACCTTTAATGATTGTGTATTTTAAAGTCAAGTATGTCCCGAGTCTGTGCAGAAGATGTGAAATTAATTTGATCAAAAGTGTGGATTTTATGCTGCCATTATTAACCATGCTATCCGAATACGCTGAAACTGAGAAATTGGCTTTTAAAAGTTAAAACACAAACAAAAAAGTAAGCGAAAGCTTTCTGAGGCATGCATAACACTTACTAGATTATTCATGGGGAACCTGCTAAGTAGAATTCTTCAGTGTCTTCAGCTTACTGCGCTGCTGCATCATAAGTTCTTTTTCTTCTTGCTGCCTTCATTGCAGGCGTCGCCGGAGTAGAAGAAGCTGTAATGCGTGCACAGTCTAGGTCTTCAAAACACTTTTTGTGTGTGTGTAGAATCCCTGTGGCATGCCTTACGTAGTGAAAATAGGAAGCCTGCCACACTCCCCATCATTATACACTATGCTAGCATCTTCCACAGCAAATGTTAGTCTTTTTTTATCTTCCTACAAAGGAAGTTTTAAGGCACCGCTGCCAGATGATGTTGTATAGACTCTCATTAGTGTTTGGTGACCCACCATGGGTACATTCGTTCAGAAGGGAGTCTTGTGTGAGTGTTTCAGACACAGGCTAGATTTGTTGACAAACCTAATCTGGGAAAACATTTATGTTGGGGTCTCCCTCACCACTTTCGGACTGACACCCCCCCCCCCCCCCCCCCCTCCCCCCCCCTCCCCCCCCGTCCCATTGCTATGTTCCCTGTTGCCATGGTCGTAAATTGCCCACATACGTGTTTTCATTTGTGCTACATTCTGTACATTGTTTGTAATTGTATCTCCAAAGTGACCCTGAATTTTTGAAGTAGCTTTTTCTTTTTTTTTCTTTTATTTTGGCCAGCTTTCCATTACCACCTATCCCTTTCGTGTCTGCTCCATCTTGTTTAGTACATTCGTGTGACGGTGTGCCCATATAAACCTCGTCAGCACTTAATGGCTCGTCATAAACCACGGTGTTTTTTTTTTTCTTAGGTAATTTCATAATGGTATGTTCATTTTCAGACGATCCAAACAACGCTGTTCCCTCCCTAATCTTCCTTCTTAGCCAGTGTTGTCAATCTTTTTCAATGTAAGGGAAGCAACTG
>CM031603.1:98650513-98655513 GCA_018398815.1 Conus ventricosus | reverse complement strand
ACGTTGTCCGTTGGGAGCAAAACCAAGACGTTGTCTTTTGGGAGTAAAACCAAGACGTTGTCTTTTGGGAGTAAAGCCAAGACAGCCAATGGCACTGGCACCAGACGTAAGACCATAAAAGTGTATAAGAACAAGACAGTCACTGACACTGGTTCTAAGCCTAGTTCCTGGAGGGTGCGGTCAAAGGAACTGATGACACCATCACGACCAGGCAGAAAGGATGGCCCGACCTTCCCCAGCAAGCGCGATAGAAACAAGCATGGCTACACTGGTAAGCTCACCGCGAGGAACAGAGGCTACCATTCCTTGGCCAACCCAAAGTCCAAACAACAGAACCCGTACAAGAAATTTGCCGATTCTTCCAGGCCTCAGCGAATCCACCCCAGCTCAGTGGAAGACCGGTTCTCCCCTCCACACAAGGCAGCTTCAAGGAACGAGGCCTCACGCACAGCACAGCCTCCCTCCCCAAAGACCACGCCTCCTCTGCTGACACCACGCTGAAAGAGACCCCGCACCTCTACAGACAAAGGGACACTGCCACAGGTTCTGTGCCAAACTCCAAGCGAAGGACTGCGCAGAATCCAAGAGTCCTGAAAGGTCAGTCAACAGGAGGTCAGTCTTCATCCGTTTCTGTCAGTCCCTTTTCAAATTCAATGAGAGAAAACAAACTGGTTCTCAAGACATCGGAACATTCGAATGGAAACAAAACGGGTCTCAAGACATCGGAACACTCGAATGGAAAGAAAATGATTCTCAAGACAGCAGAACATTCGAATGGAAACAAACTAGTTGCCAAGACATCGGAACATTCGAATGGAAACAAACTGGTTCTCAAGACATCGGAACATTCGAATGGAAACAAACTGGTTCTCAAGACAGCGGAACATTCGAATGGAAACAAACTGGTTCTCAAGACAGCGGAACATTCGAATGGAAACAAACTGGTTCTCAAGACAGCGGAACAATCCACCTCTCCCCCACACCCTGACAAACGAAGTTCCCTCCCAATGCCCACTTCGCATCCCCGGCATTATCCCTTTCCAGCGTCAACCGTGAAAGGCGAAAGGCCGTGGGGGAGGGAGAGAAACGATGGGCAGAGCAAACAACTCCACGCTGTCTGTCCACAACACGACACTGGCCCCAGGCAGCCCCCATCCCTCTCTGCAGCAACACAGGAACAGTTCCGGCACGAGGTCTGCTCCGTGGAGTCAGGCCGGGACCGGAATGTTGTCACAGAATCCACAGCCCCGGACAGCGGGGGCGTGCACTTTCCCCTGGACCTCACGTCACGAAAGGGCAAAGGGACGTTACTCAAGCCCCCTCCCCCGCGGCCAGCGCCAACCGATCGATGGCCTACATGTCGGGAACCTTTCACAGAGGCCGTCACGTCTCCAGCACTGGGGGGAGAAATGCCGCACAACAAAACCAGTGACACGTTCGCCGCTTTCGTCGACGACAAACGCTTCTCTCTTAGCTGAAGAGTTGTCGTCCGTTAGGGGAAGTCATCTACGACACCAAACATTGGCTGGACTGCTAAACGCGTCATCGGTTTCGTCTACCACGGGTTCACCGAAGACACGCTTGCACACAACGATTAGTACCAATCCCACCATTAAAGCAAAGTCACTTGGCGTGGGAGAGACTGGGGATGGGACCACAATCAACAGCAAAGCCCCTACACATCTACTGCCACAGTCGGCACGGGTCCTGAAAAACAGCCTGCCGTCATCCTCACTGTTAGCCCCTTCACCATCTCCTCCTACAGTGCAAAGGAAGGCACATCTTCAGCCTGGAGATACAACACATGGACATCCCATAACAAAGCGTCCCTTGAGATACCGGGGACCAGACTCTCTCTCCAGTAAATCTAAGGGCGTGACTGTGAACACTGTCCATGGTAAGGGGTCATCTAAAGGGTCTCCCTCGAGTTCACCTCAGTCTCCATCAACGTCTCCATCACCAAAGGTCAACATACCGCACTCCCCGAGACACATGGCGACACTCACAACGAACCTTATCAGCAGCTTCACTAAAAGAACTGCTCAGTTGGTGCCAAAATCCACTGCTGCTCCTTCTGAGGAGACCGGTCAAGAAGTATCCTCGTCCACGAAGGACAACCATCATTCCGCCAGCTCACTGAAGTCAGAACCAGTTTCTATGACACCAACAGCCACGTCACCAGCATCGCCCGCCACCACCCTGGCTGCCAGAAAAGCCGCCTCAGAGAACTCTGTACCATCACGGGCCATGAAGGCATCCGGCCTGTTCACAAGTCTGGCATCAGGCAAGGGGCGGAGCATTACACCGACACTGATACCAGCAACTTCAGCACCAAGCAGCAAGACAAAGCTATTGACATCAACGCTGCGACTATCACAACTTCTACAAACAAAGACAACCAGCCGCCCATCGAGCAAGTCCAGAACAGTTCCAGCAAACTCACAAACCACACCTTCCAAAGGCAAACAGGTTGTCCAGCTGACAGCAGAAACCTCCACACACACACCGCCAGTCACAAAGGCGAAGAAAAACGACGGGTTAAAAGAGAACGTCACGAACACCCCATCACTGAAGACCACAACCAAGTCCGTCCCCCTAATGGACGAGATGCTCTACGTCATCTGGCAGCACAGCAAAGACACGGACCTCAACATGGTCACGGAGCAGACCCCGCCCAAGGCGAAGACCCCGAGCGACATCCCCAACGGAGGAGGCAACGAGAAGACCCTGGACAAGACCCTGGACCAGAGCCTCAAGCTGTCCTCCACCCTCCCGAAGCTCACTCATCTCCAGAGGACCTCCGATCCCGGCCCCAAGGTCCTGGTGCCAGACAAGGGTCTGTACGTGCCGCGCCTGGTGCCGGTGGACGAGAGCCAGGTGTACGTCAACGAGAGCCGCCTGGGCACGGAGGGCTACCGGCCGGAGTACGGCACGGCCGTGGTCTTCAGCTCGCAGACCGGACAGTCCGGCATCCACAGGCAGGAGATGAGTGTGCAGACCGTCTTCCACCGCTACTGGCCGGCCATCCTGGGCGTCACCGTGGGCACCGTGTTCCTCGTCCTGGCCCTCCTCACTTCACTGGCTTGCCGGCAGCAGAGGTAGGTGGTTCGAGTCTCTGTGACAGTGGGCGGGATGGAGAGAGAGAGAGAGAGAGAGAGAGAGAGAGAGAGAGAGAGAGAGAGAGAGAGAGAGAGAGAGAGAGACAACTCAACTCAACTCAACTCAACTCAAATAGTTTAATTGTAAAGGCCACCGAGCTATTTGCAATGAGGTCAAAAACAAAAGTAGAACACACACGCGCTCGGCACATATACTGAAAATCATGAAAGAAAATATTTGCAAAGCAAAATTCATGTTCTCCCTGAAATCATTCTGGCATTTGTGTATTAACTGATAGCAGTTCTTCTCTTCGTTTCAGTGCCTTGAAAAAGAACATAGCTACAGAGCGAGTTACAATTCTCCTTTCATTTTGCAGTAAAAGAAGCACTGACACTTGATGAACATTTCTAGCATGAGGCAAAATGTATTTATCTCTTAAATATTGAGAGAGAGAGAGAGAGAGAGAGAGAGAGAGAGAGAGAGAGAGAGAGAGAGAGAGAGAGATGTATACACACAAGTGTGTGTGTGTGTGTGTGTGTGTGTGTGTGTGTGTGTGTGTGTGCGTGTGTGTGTGTGCGTGTTGTGTGTTGTGTGTGTGTGTGCGTGTGTGTGCGCGCGTGAACCTGTATGCGTAGACGCGTGCCGTCGGCACCGTTTTCCATGTTATTACTATATTGCCAGTGTCCCTATCAAGTGGACGACAATCCCAAATGTACTGTATTCATGGCACGAAGCTTGCATCACTTTTTGTACGACGAACCGTGTCTCCTTCAACATCTTTTTTTTTTTCTTCTTCTTCTTCTTCTTCATTTGCCAGCAGCCAGTCCGGCCCAGTGGCTTTGTTAACTTGACAGGTATAACACAGTCCTAGAGTCGTACAGAGATCAATATGATTCATGACAGAGATCAATATGATTCATGACAAGTATAACACAGTCCTAGAGTCGTACAGAGATCAATATGATTCATGACAGAGATCAATAGGATTCATGACAGGTATAACACAGTCCTAGAGTCGTACAGAGATCAATATGATTTATGACAGGTATAATAAACAGTCCTAGAGTCGTACAGAGATCAATATGATTCATGACAGGTATAACACATATTCCTTGAGTCGTACAGAGATCACAATGATTCATGACAGGTATAACACAGTCCTAGAGTCGTACAGAGATCAATAGGATTCATGACAGGTATAACACACATTCCTTGAGTCGTACAGAGATCAATATGATTCATGACAGATATAACACAGTCCTAGAGTCGTACAGAGATCAATAGGATTCATGACAGGTATAACACACATTCCTTGAGTCGTACAGAGATCAATATGATTCATGACAGGTATAACACAGTCCTAGAGTCGTACAGAGATCAATAGGATTCATGACAGGTATAACACACATTCCTTGAGTCGTACAGAGATCAATATGATTTATGAGAGGTATAATAAACAGTCCTAGAGTCGTACAGAGATCAATATGATTCATGACAGGTATACCACATATTCCTTGAGTCGTACAGAGATCAATATGATTCATGACAGGTATAACACAGTCCTAGAGTCGTACAGAGATCAATAGGATTCATGACAGGTATAACACACATTCCTTGAGTCGTACAGAGATCAATATGATTCATGACAGGTATAACACAGTCCTAGAGTCGTACAGAGATCAATAGGATTCATGACAGGTATAACACACATTCCTTGAGTCGTACAGAGATCAATATGATTCATGACAGGTATAACACAGTCCTAGAGTCGTACAGAGATCAATATGATTCATGACAGGTATAACACACAGTCCTAGAGTCGTACAGAGATCAGTAGGATTCATGATTTCCTTCTTGCACGTAATCCAAAAAGGCACTGCCGTTGTTCGTTCTGATAAAAA
>CM031603.1:98640513-98645513 GCA_018398815.1 Conus ventricosus | reverse complement strand
TGTGAATACACATAACGCCATTTTAAGAACAGGTGACAAACCTCATTTTGATTGACATGTGAATACACATAACGCCATATTAAGAACGGGTGACAAACCTCATTTTGATTGACATGTGAAACACATAACGCCATTTTAAGAACAGGTGACAAACCTCATTTTGATTGACATGTGAATACACATAACGCCATTTTAACAAGAGTCAAGCCTTTTTCACAACTCACGAGTCAATTCGCCAGCGGCAAGTCATTAATTTTTCACAACAAGACACACTATTCCTATCCACTCACGTGTGAATCTACAAATGCCGAGTCAGTCATTCATATGCACGTTTTACGCCGTTATAACAAGAAGTAGACACTGCATCCACTCACGTATGAGCCTACTTGCAGCACGTCATTTTAACGAGAGGCAAACCTTTCATCGACTCACGCTTAAACACACGTGGTATGCGTCCCTTTAACAACAAAAGACACACCTATCGACTGACGTGTGATAGCCGTATAGTACGTCATTTTAACCACGGGCAAACCTACTGACGTAACTATGAATGCACGTGATGTGCGTCATTGTAACAACAAGAGGCAGGCCTTCTACCGACTCATGTGTCAATGTATGTCTCTTTAACAAGGAGCAAGCTTTCCGTCAATTCACACGTGAAAGCACATGTATTGTTTTTTGTTTTTGTTTTTGACAAAGGCATACCTTTTTCTGACCATATCGGAATACATATCTTTGCACGTCATTTGAAAAAAGAAAAGACAAGCCTTATATTGTTGGCTTGTCACGCGTGTTTTAAGTCCTTTTAACAATAAAAAGAAAAGTCCAATAACAGCCCACGTATCAACAAACACGTACACATATTCTTCACCCATTTCTTTTCCACATCTTAAAATCAGCCAAAATCTGTGATACGAAACGTAAATGTTATCGCGGTAATCGATTTTACACTCAATGTGAGGTAAGGATTAATCTTAGAGGCCAAACGTATAAGCATTCAGATTTATAGATTTTCTGACTACTTCGGATGTTTCATAGAGTCATGTATCTATTTTCTGCAAGTACCCTTTCCAGTGTGCATCTATCAGATGTAAAGAAAATAACAACGTGCCCTTTTCCTCTGCCCCGAACAAGAGACACGTGTCCATTCTTTGTTTGATGGGGAAAAGTGCCATCTTTTTAATGTGTTAAATCTCAGTGTTGATTTTGCAAACAAACACGATTCAGTGAATGAATTTAACCACCCTCTTCTATACTGAAGAAACGAAGTATCAAGTTACAGGTCTGAAGAGCAACTGAATTTACATAACTGTTAAAACTATCCCTTTGCTATGCAAACACATATTTTACAACCGCCTTTCAAAATCACATGCACAACACAAACGTGCTCAAAATGTGTGAACCACCAGAAGCCATACTAAGACACACCGCATTCACTAACAGTGCACCATGATGTATACATTGCAGGTCGAGACGCTTCCGACAAAGCAAATTGATGCTATTGATCTGCGCGTTGATCCAGTCTTATCACGAAACTGCGATGCTGCACATCACCAAGTTTATAGCAAAATATTTACAGTAAAACTCTCGGAGTGGTCTAGGATCTTTGCCATTCCCACCTCTCTCCATTGCTTCGTCTGCTCCTCCCCGTCTTCCTCTCTATGTCTCTCTCTCCCTCTCTCTCTCTCTCTTTCCCTCCCCCTCTCCCTCTCTCTCTCTCTCTCCCTCTGTCTCTCTCTCTAACAGAAAGAAATGACAAAAATCACAAGAATTCATAGAGAAATCTGCAGACAAGCTGACTGTTGACATAATTCACGAGAAACGCGCGGACAATAATCCCCCCCCCCCCCCTCCCTTTCACCCCACCACCCCTTTCCCCCACAACCCCTCCAACCTGATGTTTGAACGCGTTGCGACACATCGCGGAGATTGCGACATTCTGCGATGTAAAGTACCTCCAGTCCTGGATCTTTTCTCATGGATCCATGACCGACCCATGTAGATACACCAACTGCGGTTTCCTTTCAATCCGTCCAGTGGCGGACAGGGGTGGGGGCGGGGGGTGGGGGGTGGGGTTACCAAGTCGGTGGACACAATCACAGACCAAGGAGATCGCCCGAGAACAAGGCAGAGCGCCCCAGAAGGGGCGCAGACCCGAGGCTTTGTGATCGATGAAGAACTAGACTGGCAGCGGATCCGCCGCAGACACATGAAAGCCCGGCTGGGGACACTGCTGGGAGGTGACACATTAACACGGCCATCAATCACAGCTGACGGCTCTGTCTGCCACTGCCTCAGTGCTGGACCACCGAGGGTCGGTTTCAACACGTCCCGAGTGTTCGAATCCTAGCCGATGTTCAATATTAAAAAAGTAAAAAACATAAAAATAAAAATAAAAAACAGGATAAAAGAAAAGAAAAAAAAAAAGTGTCATGGTCACTGCCTTTCTTCTCGTGTCAGTATGGTGATAGAAATGTCTCCCACCCACCTCTCTCTCTCTCTCTCTCTCTCTCTCTTCTCTCTCTCTCCCCCCTCTCTCTCTCTCTCGCTCTCCCCCTCTCTTTGCCTATTTCTCTGTCTGCTTGTATGTCTGTCTGTCTATCTGTCTATTTGGTCGCCTATCCGTCCGTCCGTCCGTCCGTCTGTCTATCCGTCTGTCTGTCTGTCCATCCGGCTGTCTGTCCGTCTGGCTGGCTGTCTGTCTGTCTCCTTCACACTGTTATTCGGGATTGTTAGTCCCCATTGTTGTGTGTCACTCCAGTCTGACCGTGTCTGCCAGGAAAAACCCAGTGAGTCTGTGTGTCACTCCAGTCTGACCGTGTCTGCCAGGGAAAACCCAGTGAGTCTGTGTGTCACTCCAGTCTGACCGTGTCTGCCAGGAAAAACCCAGTGAGTCTGTGTGTCACTCCAGTCTGATAGTGTCTGCCAGGGAAAACCCAGTGAGTCTGTGTGTCACTCCAGTCTGATAGTGTCTGCCAGGGAAAACCCAGTGAGTCTGTGTGTCACTCCAGTCTGACCGTGTCTGCCAGGGAAAACCCAGTGAGTCTGTGTGTCACTCCAGTCTGACCGTGTCTGCCAGGGAAAACCCAGTGAGTCTGTGTGTCACTCCAGTCTGACCGTGTCTGCCAGGGAAAACCCAGTGAGTCTGTGTGTCACTCCAGTCTGACCGTGTCTGCCAGGGAAAACCCAGTGAGTCTGTGTGTCACTCCAGTCTGACCGTGTCTGCCAGGGAAAACCCAGTGAGTCTGTGTGTCACTCCAGTCTGACCGTGTCTGCCAGGGAAAACCCAGTGAGTCTGTGTGTCTCTCCAGTCTGACAGTGTCTGCCAGGGAAAACCCAGTGAGTCATATCAGTCATGTCCCCGGCTAGCTGGAAACTGGTCTCTTTATTTCCCTTAGTATTCACTCTCCTTTATATTTGACTTCTCTTTATCACATTGTCTTATTTATAGTCTCTCTGTCTATGGCCCTGTCTTATCATTCCGTGTATTTTCTGCGATTTTTGTCCATTGTTTTGTCTCATTTTGGGCTCTCTTTCTGTGCCTTCTCTCCCTCGCTCTGCCTTATTATTCAGTCGCCCCCCCCCCCCCCCCCCCCCCCGACACACACATTTCTTTATCGCTGTCTTGTTAAGTTTCTCTTCTGTAACATTTTTTTCAGCTGGTCTCATTCAGTGTTCTTTGTGATTTTTCTTCACAGCCATGTCTTCTCATTTGGTCCGTTTTCAGCGACTTCTTTTCCATACATTGTTTTGAGAGGTGTGTGGGGTGTGTGTGTGGGGGGGGGGGGGGGTCGTCTAACCTCAAATTTGTATCCACCCCCCCCCCCCCTTTTTCACTTTTGCCTTTTCTTTTTGGCTTTCTTTTTAGAGGGGCTCCATCCTCCTATTTCTTCCCACAATTTTGTCTGTGTCCCCTCCCATTGCTTTGAACACTCACCATGCACAATCTGTGTGTGTTTTTGTTTCATCGGTGGACATTCCCTTGCTGGTTTTGATATTTCACTGCATGGTACATATCGTCTGGGTCTATTCCTGTACTAGTTTGTTGAGAAAGAAAAAGAGAGAGAGAGAGGGAGAGAGAGGAGAGAGAGAGAGAGAGAGAGAGAGAGAGAGAGAGAGAGAGAGAGGGGCAGAGACACAGAGACACAAAGAGAGAGAGAGAGGGGGGGGCAGAGACACAGAGAGAGAGAGAGAGAGAGAGAGAGAGAGAGAGAGAGAGAGAGAGGAGAGAGAGAGAGAGAGAGAGAGAATTCATGTCCATACCGCGTCGCTGCCTTTCAGACAAGGGGGTGACAATTTTGCGTTATACGTGAAATTTGCCTGCAATGAATTAAACAAGCTGGTCTGTGATTAAGTTTAGTTTCGCTTAAAACCTACTTCGCCTTTAAGAGCATGGATAAGGGGCAGGGTGGGATGTTACAAGGGGCGGAGAAAGTAGCTGACTGTGCTGTCAAACCTTTGTCTTCCATTCTCCCCCACTCCATCGCCCCCCTGTGCCCCAGTCAATGCTGCTTACTCTCAGACAACACTTCAGACAGAAGGGCACCTGCCGCCCCCAAGGACCAGCACTCCGTCCCTGACTGCCAGACAAGCATATCCTCCATGAAGAATGACCGCCCCTCAGCCCATCGTCACGTGGTCTGGTGTCAGTGGAAACAAACTGGTTTGGGATGAAGTGGCACAGGAGAGGGACTGAGTCGTTAAGGGATGAAGTGGCACAGGAGATGGACTGAGTCGTTAAGGGGTGAAGTGCACAGGAGAGGGACTGAGTCGTTAAGGGATGAAGTGGCACAGGAGATGGACTGAGTCGTTAAGGGGTGAAGTGGCACAGGAGAGGGACTGAGTCGTTAAGGGATGAAGTGGCACAGGAGAGGGACTGAGTCGTTAAGGGATGAAGTGGCACAGGAGATGGACTGAGTCGTTAAGGGATGAAGTGGCACAGGAGATGGACTGAGTCGTTAAGGGGTGAAGTGGCACAGGAGATGGACTGAGTCGTTAAG
>CM031603.1:98625513-98635513 GCA_018398815.1 Conus ventricosus | reverse complement strand
AGAAGGCAGGCAGTCGAGGAAGGAGAGAGGAAGAGAGGAGAGAGAGAGGAGAAAGGAGAGAGAGAGAGGAGAGAGAAGAGAGGAGAAGAGAGAGAAGACAGACAGCAGACAGACAGACGAGAATAAGAGAAAAGAGAGCAGAGAGAGAGAGAGAGGAGAAGAGAGAGAGAGAGAGAGAGGACGAAGAGAGAGAGTGAGAAGAGAGAGAAGGCAGAGAGAGAGAGAGAAGAGAGAGAAGAAAGAGTAAGAAGAAAGAAAGAAAAAGAGGAGGATCAGGAAGGAGGAGGAGGAGGAGGAGGAGGACATAGTTGTTTTATTGTCCACTCGGCAACATAAAGAGATATGGGGTGGTGGGTGAGGAGGGCCTGAGAAGGAAGTACGAGGTAAATCAATATATAAATATGTATATCAATTAGCAACGGTTGAAAAATTAATACATACATCCATTCACACATACCCACATACACACATACATACACACACATACCTACATACACACATACATACACAATACATGCATACCTACATACATACATATATACATACACACACATGCATGCATACATACTTCCATCCATGCATACATACATACATACATACATATACATACATACATACATACATCAACATACATACATGACATGACTACAACTGACTGACTGACTGACTGACTGACTGACTGACTGACTGACTGAAACCAATTTATTGTCAGATTAACTCAAGGTATGCTACATGACAAACATCATACATACATACACATACATACATACATACATACATACATACATACATACATACATACATACATGCATGCATACATACATACATACGTACGTACGTACGTACATGCGTACATACATACATAGATACATGCATACCTTAACGCACAAATGTACTTTTGATTCAAATAAGCGACAACACAACGCATCTTACGAAACAAACCTTGAACAAAAAGGAAGAAGAATGAAAGATAAAACGCCCAAGGCAGTACGTATGTACAGTACAAATAATCAGAATACAGAGTACAGCTGCACTGAATTCCAGTAAAACAACTACAACACAGACACAGACACACACACACACACACACACACACACACACACACACACACGGATCATCTTCCCTCTGCCCCCGCACGTGCAAGGGCCAAACGAAGCCACTTTGAAGCAGCGGAAGCAAACAAGTCATCTGTCTGATCTCCCCCTGCACATTTCGTCATCTGGTCTGATCTCCCCCTACACATTTCGTCATCTGGTCTGATCTCCCCCTACATCATTTCGTCATCTGGTCTGATCTCCCCCTACACATTTCGTCATCTGGTCTGATCTCCCCCTGCACATTTCCTCCACTATTTACCAAGCTTGGATCAGTACGAAGGGACAGTTCGAAGCTCCCTGTTTCACGACTTTCACATATTCAGCATGGTTATGCTCAGCTCATTTCAGTTAAGGAAACAATAGCACCGAGGGAAAAAGGCTGTATGCAGGGCACAAACCCCACGCACTGTAAGGGATGGACATGATGTTTGGTTTTTCCCTTCAGAGTTCTGTCACACCGTCACAAAAGTAACACAAGGGGACATGCTGCAACGTGTCTTGACCAGTCCCTTCAACATTCTGACTGCTGATACATATACAGTCTTTCCTAGACATCAACAGTTTGTCTATAGAGCCAGATTCGCAGCGTCATATCCGGCACCCTAACGGATCAGTCAACGTCGAGTGATCATGAGGAAACCCACCAGAGGAGACACTGCACTGCAGTTGCACACTTTCAGTCGGGTTGACGGTAGGACCAGCATCTCTTGGATGTTGACACAATTCTATGAGTCATACACAGGTGAATTTTCCATAAATGTCTTCATCAGGATTCTGTCGCCTATAGCTGAGGAGCACAGCTTAGTGCATTTCTAACCGTGTAGATTGTGACATCTGATCAAGACATGCCAGTTGTATTTTGCCTTGTGTTCACTAAGACTTAAATCTGTTTTTTCATACATTGATACATTTTCATCCATCTAGACCAGTCTTTTTTCTCTGTTGACAAATTCCCACAAATCTAGATCAACCACGCTTTTCATATTAATACATTTTCATGAATCTGGACCTGTTACTCTTTTTAATTGACACATTCCTATAAATTTAGGCTGATCACTTCTGTGTGTTGACACAGTACACTGACAAACTTCTACAGGTCTAGCCCACTCACTAACCTTACAAACCAATCTGCATCCTCTGATGGACTGTTTCCAAATCAGTTCAGATAGACAAATGCACAGACAACCTCAGCAAACAGACGCAAAACCCAGTAGGACAAACGTCAGTACCTCACCCCCACTGGATCTGCGTGATGGGCAGAATAATCATCAACACCTGCATCAGTCTGATGGGTTCCATTGGTAGCGGAAACTATACACACAGACACGTGACCATTTCCTCGTCACGGCATTGTCAGCTGGTAATTAGTGCGGGTAGCAGTGAACCTGAACACAGAACAGCCAGCACCCCCCCCCCCCTCCTTCCCATGCCGTCATCCCCCATCCTACCCATCCTGTCCTTCCCCCAACCCCTCTTCGTACACAATGAATGTTGGTGACATGTCCAGTGACAGGTGCGTGACCATGCACGCAGAATTACCGAGAGAGAGAGAGGAGAGAGAGAGAGAGAGAGAGAGAGAGAGAGAGAGAGAGAGAGAGAGGAGAGATCTAGCCTAATCCACTGCTGGAATACCTTGTGACTATACTGATTATTGCTCAGAGTCATGAATTGCCAGTTGTCAGCTTCATTCTGATCAGACGCGCTGTATTTGTTCACAGGTTGCTGGCCCAGAGGCGGAGGGCGTGGCAGCAAGACACCCCTCACCACGTGACCACACCCCCTCCTCCGTCCAGCGTCCACTCCTCTTCCACCTCCTCCCTGTCCAGCTAGAACCACGTCTGTGCCATCAGCAGCCTCTGGCACTGAACGTCCCGACTTCTGGCTGGACTGCAGCGTGGATGCATTTAGGAAACACACACATACATGATGCAAAACCCAATTTGATTCCTGGGAATGGACGTTGAAGATAAAACAGAGGAACACCCAAGCAAATAGAATGGATGACCTTATATGGACAATGAGACTGCAACGCCAGAGGAACAACCTTGAAAACTAAAACACCTGAACCAGGAAACAGAACACCCAGGCAAAGTCGGGGGTGGGGGTGGGGGTGGAAGCCAATACCATAGCCGCCGAGGGTCAACAGAATTCCCATTCAAGGCGAATGGAGGAAGAAATAATGAAAGCTCTAGACATGAACAGTAGCACTGTGAGACGATGGAAAACGGAGAAGGAGAAGAAGACACAGCCAAGACAACGACCACATGCTTTCGGGGTTCGTTCAACATCGCTACGTGTACGATCTTACAGCTGCAATATGAAAACAGTTCACCACATCAACCATGACTTGTTTTGTACATATGATTGCTTTTTGAAAATGAGCAGTACAATGCATAGGCTGTATTTAACACCTGATTGTGAAATACAGTAACAATATGTGTCTAGCACTGAATGTAAATCAGCTGATGAACGCCCATCAGAGACAGTGGTGAAAGAGACTTCTGGGACTTTGGCAGGGACGTGTGGAGTTTGTGTTGACTTCTTTAATGGCCATGAATGTTCTCTGTTGACCTCTTTAATGGCCACGAATGTTCTGTGGCTGGTTCTGTGGAGTTTGTGTTGACCTTTTTAATGGCCACGAATATTCTGTGGCTGGTTTTGTGGAGTTTGTGTCGACCTTTTTAATGGCCACGAATGTTCTGTGGCTGGTTCTGTGGAGTTTGTGTTGACCTCTTTAATGGCCACGAATGTTCTGTGGCTGGTTCTGTGACTGTACATCCTGTTAGGTAGCAATGGTCTTTCTAGGGAAGACAATTTTCCCCGTGACGTTCCCCTGACCCTGTCCATGACAGTTCTTCAAAGACTCCATGAACCTGGCCATAAAGGTTTCCTTGTGACACTCCCGTGATATCGTCCCCTGTAGATTCCTGTGACCTACACCACCATGACGTCAATGAAGGGTGTTGTGACACTTCCATGAGCCTGTCCATTTCTGGACACGTACGTGATTGTGTCAGTGAAGGTCTGGCTGTTCCCCTGACAATTCTACGAGTACAACGATTCTTGACGCTTCCACAACCATATCAGTGAATTGTTTTGTGCGTGACTTCTACGATTGCATCCATTACAATGGTTGTGTCACACTATGTCCATATAAACGTAGTTTTTGTGACACTTCCATCATCAAATGAATTTTTTTTGTGACACTTCCACAATCACATAAATGCAGTTTTTCGTGATACTTTCAAGATCTCTTCAATGAAGGTTTTTCGTTACACTTTCAAAGTCGCATCGATGAAGGTTTTTCGTTACACTTTCAAAGTCGCATCGATGAAGTCTTTTCTTGACACTTCCATGATCAGATGATTTTTTTTTCTTTTTCCTTTCTTTTCTTTTCTTTTTTTTCTTTTTTTTTCCTTTTTTTATTGGGGGGGGGGGGGGGGGGGGGGGGGGGGAGGGAGGGGGAGGGGGGGGGGGGGGGGGGGGGGGGCGAGTGTCGGGAATCTGGATGGGGGTGGCCGGTGACACTTTCGTGATCACATCAATGAAGATTGTGTGTGTGTGTGTGTGTGTGTGTGTGTGTGTGTGTGTGTGTGTGTGTGTGTGTGTGTGTGTGTGTGCGTGCGCGCGCGCGCTCGTGTGCGTGTAGTTGTGTTGTGTGTGTGTGTGTGTGTGTGTGTGTGTGTGTGTGTGTGTGTGTGTGTGTGTGTGTGCTGCGTGCGTGCGTGCGTGTGTGTGTGTGCGTGTGTATGTGTGTTGTGTGCGTGCGTGCGTGCGTGCGTGCGTGCGTATGTGTGTGTGTGTTGTCATTGACACCTTAACGATTCTCAGATGAAGGTTTCTGCTGGCACTTCACAATTACATTAATGGAGAATTTTACTTTGGTAATACGCCCATGCTCATGTCCATTAAAACCGATTGTGACACACCAACGATGACAACTTATTGTCTTTTCTGAGACATGTCAACGATCATGTCAATCAAGAACTAATGTTGACCCTTCCACTGTCAAATGAATGAAGGTTTTCATGGAGACCCTTTGACGATCATATTACTAAAGATTCTTCCTATGGAAACAAACACTTTCAGCAGTTCATCATAATCCTGTGAATTGAGGATTTTACGTGACACTATAATAATTTCTGCAAACTTTTGTGTGACATCTGTATGATCCTATACAGGAAGGCTTGCGAATGACACTGAGATTTTTTTGACAAAGATTTTGGAACAAAGAAGCTTGTGCGAAGCTTCCATGTTCTTATCGACGAGTGGGTTCTTGAATTTCTAATTTGATTCCAGTTTATGTGGTTAATTTCAATGATTTTGTTGCTTCTTTGTTGTCAAGGGTACGGCTGCAATTCAATTGTACAGGGAAAAAAAAAATGCGCCCGTTTGACAATATCCGCTTGGGATATGATCTCTGCCAAACTGACGCGATGTTTTGATGTTGCTGTAACATTTGGTTTATGCCGTGTTATTTGTACATTTTGCTTCAAATATGACATCATGTATGGAACAATCACCAATGTTCCAAATCCCCATTTCCAATTAACTCCCTTTTTTTCCTTCCCCCGTCTCACTCTTGCCTCTCCTCCGGCTCCACCTCCTCCCTTCCCCATCCCTTTCCACTGTGAAACAGTGTGCTGGGCCCCCCATCGCTAAGGATGTATAGCGCATTGTACATGTCCAGCAGATGTAGAAGTAATAATAGTAGCAGTAGTGATAGTAGCAGCAGTAGCAGTAGTAATATCATCGTTAATCAGATCATCATGGACCATCATTTCTTTCATTATGAGAATTTGTCTTAGGAAATCAAATGGAAGGACGGACAGACGGGGGGGAGGGGGGCCGGAAGGAAGGAAGGACGGAAGGAAGGAAGGAAGGAAGGAAGGAAGGAAGGAGAAGGAAGGAAGGAAGGAAGGAAGGAAGGACGGAATGAAGGAAGGAAAGAAGGAAGGACGGAATGAAGGAAGGAAAAGAAGGAAGGACGGAATGAAGGAAGGAAAGAAGGAAGGACGGAAGGAAGGAAGGAAAGAAGGAAGGAAGGAAGGAAGGAAGGAGAGGAAGGAGAGGAAGGAAGGAAGGACGGAATGAAGGAAGGAAAGAAGGAAGGACGGAATGAAGGAAGGAAAGAAGGAAGGACGGAAGGAAGGAAAGAAGGACAGAAGGAAGGACGGAATGAAGGAAGGAAAGAAGGACAGAAGGAAGGAAGGGAAGAAGGAAGGAAGGACGGAATGAAGGAAGGAAAGGACAGAAGGAAGGAAGGAAAGAAGGAAGGAAGGAAGGAAGGAAGGAAGGAAGGAAGGAAAGAAGGAAAGAAGGAAGGACGGAATGAAGGAAGGAAAGAAGGAAGGACGGAAGGAAGGAAAGAAGGACAGAAGGAAGGAAGGACGGAATGAAGGAAGGAAAGAAGGACAGAAGGAAGGAAGGACGGAATGAAGGAAGGAAAGAAGGACAGAAGGAAGGAAGGACAGAAGGAAGGAAGGAAGGACAGAAGGAAGGAAGGAAGGACAGAAGGAAGGAAGGAAGGAAGGAAGGAAGGAAGGAGGAAGGAAGGGAGGAAGGAGGAAGGAAGGAAGGAAGGAAGGAAAGGAAGGAAGGAAGGAACGAAGGAAGGAAGGAAGGAAAGAAGGACAGAAGGAAGGAAGGGAAGAAGGACAGAAGGAAGGAAGGACAGAAGGAAGGAAGGAAGGAAGGAAGGAAGGAAGGAAGGAAAGAATTTTATGTAACATCCCTTCACATGTTTGTGATCATCGAACAAAAACTGTAATTTCAGTATTCGGCTTCTACAATTGAAAACTGAGGTTGAAAATAAGAAGATGAGTTTGATAGTGTGTAGAAAGAAAAAAGGATTAATGAAGGAATGAAAGATAAACATTTGAAATAATGTGAACGACACTTAATGTGGGGCAATGTGAACGACACTTAATGTGGGGCAACGGTTTTCAGTGGTTTGAAAACAATCTCAGGATTTGATATTAGCGTGGATAAGGCTGCGAAATCGCCAAGTGCTTTTAAGGTTTTCCGTGACCTGTTGATGGTTGTCACGGATTTTAACAGGTGAAACCAGTGAAATGAAGTGAAGGTGGCAACAGGTCAGACCACTGAAATGAAGTGAAGGTGGCAACAAGTTAGACCACTGAAATGAAGTGAAGGTGGCAACAAGTCAGACCACTGAAATGAAGTGAAGGTGGCAACAGGTGAGACCACTGAAATGAAGTGAAGGTGGCAACAGGTCAGACCACTGAAATGAAGTGAAGGTGGCAACAGGTCAGACCACTGAAATGAAGTGAAGGTGGCAACAAGTCAGACCACTGAAATGAAGTGAAGGCGGCAACAAGTCAGACCACTGAAATGAAGTGAAGGTGGCAACAGGTCAGACCACTGAAATGAAGTGAAGGTGGCAACAGGTGAGACCACTGAAATGAAGTGAAGGTGGCAACAGGTCAGACCACTGAAATGAAGTGAAGGTGGCAACAGGTCAGACCACTGAAATGAAGTGAAGGTGGCAACAGGTCAGACCACTGAAATGAAGTGAAGGTGGCGGAAGTACACGCACCAACACTGGACATCATGGTTCTCGTGTTGTCCTCTGACCCTTTGGCGTCAAAGGTCACCTTTGCGGCGCAGGTCAGTTGCCAAGGAGACAGGGTGCACGTTGCATTGGTGGTATTGTGCATGGAGTGGTATGGGTCCAATCACCAGTGTGTGAGGTTGTGAGACATGTTTGTACAGTCTGTTGGATTTTGTGCACCCCTTTTTCTTGTCCGCAGTGCAGGACTTCTGCTGTGTGACTAGAACGTTCAGCCTATCTTACTTGGAAGATGCTGAACTAGGATGGTTCATGGTTAAGCGATGTAAACACTCACAGATAAGGAGATTGGTGAACCTCCAGCCTAGGATTTAGACACCAGTACATACTCAGTGTGATAATTTTCAGAAGAGAATTGTTCATTACTTAGACTAAGCAATAGGTCGGCGGATGACTATTTTTCACCAACAGTAAACAATGAAGGATTCCCTTTTCTCGTTTAATTTTCGAATTATTTCTCGTCAACAGTCAGTCAGTGGTAATCACGTGGACATTTCAGAGCAGAGAGCATAAGCGCAACAAAGTGTGTCTGTACGTTACTGCCTGTTGCATTTCTCCACGAAGGACTGACGGAGGCTTCACTATTATTGTACTGGGTTGCAGTCCTACTGAGTGATCGTCTTCTCTTGTGACCATCTTTCTTATATGAAGTCACAGCGTACCGCTCATCCCTTTTGATGCCACAAAACTGCCAGCAGTCCTGATACTATGGGCAGAGAATGCAGATATGTAAATCTCCCCTCCTTGAATTTCTGTTTGATCTAACGAAATGATGCATCCCTGAATCATCGGCCGCACATGATTTCCATGCAATTCTGATCGGACGCTTCTAAGTCTTAAACAAGGCAGCCCCCATCTCTAAGTAACTGGTATATATCTGCTGCTCATGGGTTCCCCACTGGCCTCAGAATTGTTGGTGTAACACACAGAACCAGAACCTGTCAAACTGGCATCAAATAAAATCAAATATATCATGTTCAGTACTGACGATATCATCGTATGCACCATGCTATCATAAACTCACGTTTTCAGTTCTTCATTAATTTTGTTCAAGAGCGTCTTCAAAATCACCACGACTTGTCTTGAGGACCTCTGTTCTGGGTGGTCATGAAACAGACCATGTTGGACCACACAAAGCTCGTGCCATTTTTCTGCAGCTTGTGCCGTTTCTGGATCTGCACTTGAAGAATGTCTATCAGCCATTGCCAATACCATTGCAAAATGTCTATCAGCTATTGCTAATACCATTGCAAAATGTCTATCAGCCATTGCTAATACCATTGCAAAATGTCTATCAGCCATTGCTAATACCATTGCAAATGCCATTCGTCCAGTTGCAGTATCTATCAGCCATTGCTAATTCAACTGGCCCAGTTGCAGTTACTCGCAATCATTGGACTTTCTGGCAGGGTCAAGTGCAGATTTCTCAGTGCCAGAAAGAATTCTTGGTTCCTTTAGATAAAAAAACCAGTATTCCCTGGCGTCTTCTATGCTGATTTTAGTGAGTACGGAATTCTCTTGGTAAAATGCTGAAATACATTCCCGTTTCTTCAAAGCTGTATGGATAGACTTCATCGTCTTGGGCCGAAGCCTGGCGATTGGGAAACACACCAAATACAAACATTGATCCCCTCCACTGAAATCCCTAGCAACAAGCATTTTCAGGTATGTTGATGCCATGTAACATTGTTTTTCTAAGGAACTGCGCTATTTTTCGCATTTAATGCGGCTATATGATTCAATTAACTTTGCAGACTATACTGTTATTTTGTGTGTATTGATCTTGCTTCTGACAGTTTCGAATCTCTCTTCCATTTTGCATCGAAGTCCTGAGCAAATGTTATATGTGAGTTTTTCTTGTGTTTCAAGGCGTCGCCTGAGCATGCACTGTATAAAGGTAATCTGATATTCTATGATCAAGACTGAATAAACGCCGAACACCCCCCCCCCCCCCCCCCCCCACACACACACATACACACACGAGCACACACACACACACACACACACACACACACACACACACACACACACACACACACACACACACACAACGAAAAGCAAACAAACAAATGCAAATGTACAATTCCAATTGGTGTGACGTGTCGCTGTGTTGTATGTCACAGTAGAGTAGTGTGTGACATTATCACGAAAACTGCTCTTCAAAACAGACCACGACAAAGGAAACCAAACAAACCAACTCTCGTTTTGTGAACAGACAGTGGTGGGTTGGGCTTAACCATATAAGACAGGCGGATGATGAAGAATGCTCGTTGATGTGAACATAGCGCTCTTGTAAAGTAATACATTAATG
>CM031603.1:98610513-98620513 GCA_018398815.1 Conus ventricosus | reverse complement strand
ACCACGGGTCGAACCCTGATCATGTGACTGAACTAGATACGGTAAGACCGATCACTGGTTGAAATCCAACCAGCAAAGCGACAGGCTACTTCCCGCCATCTACGTCGCCATCGCCATCTCAACCACCCCTTTCCTTCCCTCTTCCCTTCCCTTCATCCCCTTCAAGCATTGTTCGTGATGTTTGATCTTTACTTCCCAGGCTTCAACTCGTTGTATTAGCAAAGACAGTCGCCAGAAGTGTCCAGCTAAATGCACAGTTTGCAGCCACACCAATTACCATGGTAACCGACTTTGCGCATCACCGCCACCTCTAGCTGTTGTCTCGGTCTTAGGGAGTCGTTGTCGTTGTCAACTGGTTTGTTTGGTGTGGTTGGGATAGAGTTGCCTGCCCCTATTATTTTTGTATCCCCCCCCCCCCCCCCCTTCCCTTCCTCGTCCACTGCTTTCCACTGTTTGTGGCCAATTCAACGAACTTTGTTCCTGAAAGTCTTTTCACTTTTGTTCTTCCTGTTTATGGAATTCAGATCAGATGTAGTATTCTTTCCTCGACTTGAAGGTACAGTCAGCTGAATATGCTCTAACACTTCCTCTTGAAAATGATTTGTTGGCACCTGAACTCGGCAATGAAACTGACATTCATACTCCTACTCACCCCCCGTGCAAATGTTCACAATTGCCCCAAATGCTGAATACGTCAGCTGTTTTTTTGTGGTTTTTTTTTTCGCAGAATAGCATATGCTTGTGGTCTGCAGTGGTGCTGTTACACGTGAACAGATGTAGAGGACCACGCTCCATTTCCCGCCAAACCAGATCTGACCGGAAGAGAGTCCAGCAGAAAATTGGACCGCAATGTCTGTGGAAATCAATTTCACATCAGCTTGACATAGAACACGAGCGAAACGTCAGTATCGTACCATGCCCCTCCTCCTTCCCCACTCTTTTTTTTTCTTTTCTCCTATGTCTGTCTCTACCTTTCTCTCCCGTCCCTTCCCACATCATTCCTATGCGCTTATTGAACAATGCATCAATGCGCAGTGACTTCCCTGCAGAGAGAGGTTACTAGTGTCCGTGGGAGCAGTTGCGCATGATTTGACCCATTCGCTGAAACGCTCAGAGGTTGTGGGTGAGGGGGGAAGGGGGTGCAATGAGGTAGAAGGGAGAGACATGAGGTTGGAGGGATGGGGAAGGGTTGGAGGTTGAATTCACAGCATTCTGTTGTGTGTGTGTGTTTTTTTTCTTAAGCGCATGAACAATAAAGGCAATTAGGCGTTACTTGCTGGTCTGAAGGTCGGTAGAGTCATGCACACACATACATACAATACAGAGGCTGGAAATAAAGCCCCATAGTAAAATTTCTCTACGAATGTACAGCATCTAGTCCAGTCTGATGCAATCCACAGAAGGGTGCTTGAAAACTGTCATGTTAATGCCGCCAGAGAGATGCATGGCTGACTGCAGATGGACCCATTTCCATCCCTCAGAACCGTCTGCCACAGAACAAATCTGGCACGCCGCCTCTGCCCCCCAGCATTCTGTCAATCATCACGTGGTTTAACCTCCATCCCACTCCTCCCTTCCTTACTCTTCCTTTCTTCTACCAACATAACACTTGGTGGACTATGATTGATGTAGTAACAGCGGCGACACGCCACGGAATGGGAGGTGGGGTACACCTGGTTATTCCACCGTAGACATTGGGCTGTGGCACCGGCAGCATTGGGTCACAGGATCAACAAATAAGTGTCCAGAAGGGACATGAAAGCATTGTTCCTGATCTGATGGGATTTCATGTTGAAAGTGGCTTAGGAAGAGAACCTAAGGTAAGGGTGTGGGTGGGTGTGCGTGGGTGTGGGGGGAGGGAGGGGGGGGAAGGGGAGGAGAAAAGGCCCAAACTCACCTTAAACGGTTTATCTGCTGTGTTGAGAATGTGTGTTGGTGCATGCACACAATTTAACATCGCTTCAAGACGTTTCGATCAAAGCATATTCCGATTTCCTCTTCCAACGGAAAGAGTGATAACATCATAAAAACACCACCCATTCTCTTCGATCAAAGTTGATTTTACCAGGCACATCATTCCTGTGGGCTCATGCCGCAAAGGGAACACCGGTACATTGTTTACCTGGAAGAATGGTCCAGACCTCGTGAAAGGAAGAGCAAATCACCTGCAGCACTCATAACATGGACCAATGTTATCTCCTTCGTCGCACAGATATCGCTCTGTCAACTTTACGCCTGAAAGATGGTGACCTCGGGAAATGTTGCCTGGATAGAGGTGTCATCCTCCCATTCACTGGAACTCTTTGTCTCAAGAAAGCTCTGGCATGTAGCATCGATCCCCTCCCTCTTCCCCTCCGGCAATCTTTCTATCATCACGTGATTCCCAAATCTTTTCCCGTCCCTCCTCTTCTTTTTGTTCCACTCACCCACCATCATCATCATTAAAAACTGAATGTTTCTGACGTGGTTTCAATTGCCTTTTTTTTTTCATTTTCCTTTATCTTTTCACTGACAGGTTGAGGCTCTGTAATTCTCTCTCTCCTTCCCTTCTCTTTTTCCGTCTCCCTCCCTCCCTCTCCATTCTTGGTCTTGTTCTTCTTCGTCTTCTTCTTCGTCTTTCTTCTTTTTCTTCTCTTCTTCTTCTTCTTCGTCTTCTTCTTCTTTTCTTCTTCTTCTTCTTCTTTTCTTCTTCTTCTTTTATTTTTACTTCCTCTTCTTCTAATCCTCTCTCTTCTCTTTCTCTCTCTCTCTCTCTCTCTCTCTCTCTCTCTCTCTCCTCTCTCTCTCTCTCTCTCTCTCTCCCTCTGTCTCGGTTTTAGGAATTTAGGAATTCTGCCTCTAAAATGGAAGCTAGTTTACAACAAAGCTATCTTTATGTTTAATATAATGTCCGACCGTGCCCTATGCTTTGAAAAATAGATTCGAAATGAAGAAGATTCATCATGTTTACAAGATAAAAGTACCTCTTCCGAGAATCGATCTGTTTAAATCAAGCTTCTTGTACTCTGGTGGCTGCTTATGGAATTCTGTTATAACTTCATTGGATGTAAATACAAGCCTCCGAGTCTTTAAAAACAAATATCAAACACACTTTATGACGCAATACAAGAACAGCATCTCCTGATCCTTATGGTAAGTGAATATTTACTTTTACATCCGGCCTCTCTCTCTCTCTCTCTCTCTCTCTCTCTCTCTCTCTCTCTCTCTCTCTCTCTCTGTTTGAGTAGGGTTGGTTGTGAACGGAGGGGTAGATGGGGTGAGGTGGGGTGTTTGTTACGAGGGGCGAGGATGGAATTGTTTGCAGAGAACACGGGATAGAGAGGAAAGGGGAATTGCGTGCGTATCTGGAGGGCGCAAAATGTGTGTTGTACGCCCCCTTCCGGAACAGATTCTTGGTTTCAATATTGATTTACTATCACGTGGATTTATATTTGTGATTATTATGTGTTCTGTATTTCTATCTTTTCAGATCATGCTATTCGATAGATGTAATGTTTGACAATGCATATGTATATATATGTGCGCATGGTGTTATATTTGAATTGTAATGTTATCATTTTTAATCATTATCACTCATTACTATTGTTATTGCTATTATTATTGCTTGGAAAGGATTGTGCGACAGGTGGATGTTTGGTTAATGGTTGGGGTGTGGAGGGTGGCTTTTGTGTTTGAAATGTTTCTTTTTCATTTTTGAGGGCAAGATGCAAACAAGCCTGCCATGTGCTTATTCTTTTCCCTCATTAAACAAATATTGTTCGTTCGTTCGTTCGTTCGTTCGTTCTGTCTCTCTTTATCTCTGCCCCCCCCCCCTTTTTTTTTTTTTTAGCTCTCTCCCCTTTCTCTTCATCTGTCTCTCTAATCCTCAGCTCCTCTCTCTCATCTCTCTTTCTGCTTCGGTCTCTCCTATCCTTGCAATTTCTCTGTCGGTGTCTGTCTGTATGTCTGTTTATCTGTCTCTTCGCTCTCTCGCTCTTTCCCTCTCTCTCTCTCTCTCTCTCTCTCTCTCTCTCTCTCTCTCTCTCTCTCTCTCTCTCTCCTCTCTCTTGCTTTCTCTTCCTCTGTCTCTCCTATTCCTGCCTCCTCTGCCTCATCCCTCTTACTCCATCGGTCTCTCCTATTCTTGCAGTTATCTGTCCGTCTGTCTGTCGGTCGGTCTCGTCTGTCAGTCTTCTCTCTCTCTCTCTCTCTCTCTCTCTCTCTCTCTCCTCTCTCTCTCTCTCTCTCTCTCTCTCTCTCTCTCTCTCTCTCTCCTCTCCCCCTCTCTCTTTCGATCATTTGTTAGAAGAGCCATGAAAGTGTTCCAGAATTTATTAGGAACAAAACCGATAATGTAACAAGAACTCAATGGGGAGGGGGTAGGGGACTCTCTCTCTCTCTCTCTCTCTCTCTCTTCTCTCTTCTCTTCTCTCTTCTCTCTCTCCACCCCACACACACCACACACAACACACACCACACACCACAACACTCATAACACACACAAAACCAACCCAACCAAAACACCCCCCAACACACACACACAAAAACACACACACACACACACACCCCACACAACAAAACACAGGAAACACACACACCACACACACACCCACACACACAACACACACACCCCCACACACACACAACACACACAACACAACAGGCATCAACAGAAGGGGCCCCAAAAAAACCCAAAAAACCCCCACCACATAAACCACACAACACACACACACAAAACACAAAACCACACACACACACACACCCCCACACAAACACACCACCCCCACAACCCAAACACACCCAACACAAACACCACACCAACAACACCACAACACAAACACACACACACACACACCCCAAACACACACCACACAACACCAACACCACACACACAAAAACCCCCCAACACACACACACACAAAAACACACACCCACACACACCCCCACACCCACACAACACACCACACACACACACACACACACACACAAAACACACCCCCACACCACCCCCCACACAAAACCCACACACACACACACACTTTTACATCCCAAAACCCAAAATTACAAACACACCACCCACACACACACACAACACCACCACCAACACACCACACACACACAAACACACACGCACCTCCCCACAAACCCACACACAACACACCCCAAAACACCACCACACCCCACACACACACCCCACACACCACACACACACACACACACACACCAACAACACACACACCCACACTTTTTTTATTCATTTGAAATTGATTTTCAGTATATAATTATTGTTTGGTTGTTAATAGGAAAACTTTCTAAAATTGTCCCCGCACCCCAAACACACACAAACACCAACACACACAACCACACACACCCCCACACACACCCCAAAAAAATCACCCCATTTCTTTTCCCCTTTTTTTTTTTAAAATCATTCGGTGAACAGCCCAAATAAAATACAAACACCCCAACACCCAAAACCCACACACCACACACACACACACCACACCCCCCACACCACCACACACACACCACACACCCCCACACCCCCCAAACCAACCACACACCCCCACCCCACACCACACCCCACCACCCCACACACCCCCAAACACACACACACGCCCCACCCCCACGCACGCACGCACCCCCACACCCCCCCCCCGGTGGTTAAAGGGGGACGGGATTTAAAACCCTTGGGATCCCCGCAGGTTCGAAATCCTGCGGCGACGCTAAGTTTTTTATGGATGAAAGTTTTCTCTAAAAAAAGCTTACCACCGATTACATCAATTAACTATATTAAATAGGTATATCAAAATGAACTATACAAAATCAGCAAATACATGATTGAAAACAGAGTAACCCTTTCACATGAAATATCGCATATGGTTCTCTTCAACTCTTGGTATGATTCTAAACTCTACCCTCTTTTCAAATAAATGGAAGGCCGCTTGAATATAAGAAAATTGTTAAATTTCTAGGAGTAAGCCTGACTTCTAAATTGAATTGGAGCTACCATTTGGAAAATATTCTGACAAAAGCCAGAAAAGGATTAAACTTATTAAAAATGATAATCGACAGTCGTGGGAAAAGATAGTAAGGTACTTATTCATTTAGCAACTGCACTTGTGAGATCAAAATCATCTTACGCTCAGGAAATATTCTTCAGCTCCAAAATATTTGATAACAAAGATGCAAAGCATCGATAGCAAAGCTTATAAGATAGCTCTCGGTGTCCCTTCCATGCCTCAACACTGAAAACCTACACAGAAATAGGAATTTTGCCTTTTGCCGAAAATATGAAACTTGCTTCAGCAAAATATATATTAAGGAGTCATTCAATGCAAATTCATGTGTCAAGGAAACTGGTTAAAATCAGAAATACACTTTCCCAAAGCGAGCACAGAGTTTTGAATTCTGTAAAAACTATAGGCTCCTATACGTCCCAATTATTTACAAATGCTGGTGTTGAACCCCAAACAGTAGCTCTTCAAACGAGTTACAGTATTATTCCTCAATGGGAGCTTAGTCAGCTAATTTCGATATTAATTATACAGATTTAAGGAAAAGTGATGGGACCATGCTGCCAACATATGTCAAGGCACATATAAACGAAAATTATAAACCATCTTAAAATATATACAGACGGTTCTCCACTTCAAAATCAATTATCAGGTGCTGCATTCATAATTCCATCATTAAAAATAGAGAAATCGTATCACATTGGGAAAATTTCTCTGTATTCACAGCAGAGCTGATTGCCATTGTTATGGCACTGAACTATCTTCTTAGTTTTCCCATATTCGATATTTCAAAATATTATTTGTGTCGATTCAAAATCTGTCTTACAAGCTTTAAGATATTCTCAACAAGAGTGAGAGGAGAAATGATATCTGAGATATACCATTTAATTCATCTTTTTGTCTTTACGTGGTTCTTCTATTGACTTTTGTTGGATTCCATCACATTGTGGTTTAGCAGCAAATGAAAGGTGATCGGTTAGCCAAAAATGGTGCAGCTAAGAAAAGAGCTTTACAAAAAATAAATATTCCTTTATCCTTGCATGAAAATTATAGCCTTTTAGGTAAAGCATCATGGGATTCGGTGATAGGAAGACAAAAAGAGTGTCCAAACATAATAAAAGGACAAGAAGGGAAAATTCTTTAAGAAGCTTGTAAAATATAAAACGGGACACAATCTCCATCAGAACGGATTTTGAAGAGTTTGATCTTTAGACTCAGACTAGACGCATACAAAACAAAATATTGTAAAAATGTCATTTGCATTTGTGGCCAAATATACACTACTCCATGTCGTCTTCCTTGCAGAAATACTAAAAAATATTTACCTGCTTGGTTATTAAGTTTGAACCCATCATCGCGAATTTTTGGGATGTTTTGGGAACGAAGCGAAGGCTATAGAAGTTGTTAGGGCAATGTTAAGAGTCCAATTGGACATTTACTTTGATTCTCGAGTTATTTGTTCTTATTATTTCAATGGTTAAAAATGTTTTGTTTCTTTAAAAATGTTCAGATATGAATCAAGGCTAAAGCAGTGTACCGTTATGCCGGCAGAATTAGAATGGGGTTACAGTGATGGTCACTTATTGGTATCTCATTAATTGAATAGACTATGCATGCAAAGATTAGTATACTACACTACCTCCACACTCCATACACTTTTAATGACATTTTTAAAACAATACACACATTTATGCCCCCCCCCCCCACCTTACGCACGCACGCACGCACGCACGCACGCGCACACACACACACCACACACACACACACACACACACACACACACACACACCACACTCACACACACACACACACACACACACACACACACACACACACACACACCACACACACACACACACTCACACACACACACACACACACACACACACACACACACACACACACACTACACACAACACACACACACACACACACACACAACACACACACACCCACACACACACAACAACACACACACACACACACACACACACACATCGGCCCCTTTTACATGTGTTTTTTTCTGTTTTGTCTTTATTTGTTTTTATGCCTGTTTGTTTGTCTGTTGTTTTTGTCTAAGATTACTGTAAAGTGGATAGACATTAAATTAAAAAACGACACACACACACACACACACACACACACACACACACACACACACACACAACACACACACACACACACACACACACACACACTCACCATTTGTTTTCCTTTTTTTTCGTTTAAATTCACTTCAGTGAACAGACTGCAAAACATAGAAATACAAACACATGCACAGACGAACACACACACACAAACACACACACACACACACACACACACACACACACACACGACACACACACACACACACACACACAGAGAGAGAGAGAGAGAGAGAGAGAGAGGAGAGAGAGAGAGAGAGAGAGAGAGAGAGAGAGAGAGAGAGAGAGAGAGAATGCGGATGCGAATTGTTTATTATGATTCATATCGTTTAGCCAATACACAAAGGGTGTTGAGGGAGAAATGAATACAATGAGAAAACAACAAGCCCACTATCACACCAATTCATCATGATAAGTGAAACCAAACCATGAGTGATGTTGAACAGAATGTCAGATTATAACACTGGCAGTATCTTCACGAACACTGGTTTCTTCCGCCACAATCGCTAACAGTCAGGATACAACCGGAGGAGGATTTCCTTTTGAACAGCACCTCCCGAGTCAGGGTGGGCCTGCCGCTCCTCTTTGAATGCATATAAAAGATTGTCCAGTCATTTTGCATATAAAAGATTGTCCAGTCATTGTGTCTCCTCCCTGAATGCATGAAAGAGATTGTCCAGTCATTGTGTCTCCTCCGTGAGTGCATGAAAGAGATTGTCCAGTCATTTTGTCCTCTCTCCCCCCCCCCCCCTGAATGCATGAAAGAGATTGTCCAGTCATTTGTCTCCTCCCTGAATGCATGGCAAAGATTGTCCAGTCATTTTGTCTCCTCCCTGAATGCATGGAAAAGATTGTCCAGTCATTTTGTCTCTCCCCCCCCCCCACCCTGAATGCATGAAATGATTGTCCAGTCATTTTGTCTCCTCCCTGAATGCATGAAAAAGATTGTCCAGTCACTTTGTCTCCTCCCTGAATGCATGTAGAGATTGTCCAGTCTTTTTGTCTCCTCCCTGATGCATATAAAAGATTGTCCAGTCATTGTGTCTCCTCCCTGAATGCATGGTAGAGATTGTCCAGTCATTTTGTCTCCTCCCTGAGTGCATGGAAAAGATTGTCCAGTCATTTTGTCTCCTCCCTGAATGCATAAAAAAGATTGTCCAGTCATTTTGTCTCCTCCCTGAATGCATGGAAAAGATTGTAGAGTCATTTTGGCTCCTCCCTGAATGCATGGAAAAGATTCTCCAGTCATTTTGTCTCCTCCCTGAATGGATAAAAATGATTGTCCAGTCATTTTGTCTCCTCCCTGAGTGCATGGTAAAGATTGTCCAGTCATTTTGTCTCCTCCCTGAGCGCATATAAAGATTGTCCAGTCATTTTGTCTCCTCCCTGAATGCATGAAAAAGATTGTCCATCATTTTGTCTCCCCCCTGAATGCATGGAAAAGATTGTCCAGTCATTTTGTCTCCTCCCTGAATGCATATAAAAGAATGTCCAGTCATTTTGTCTCCTCCCTGAATGCATGGAAAAGATTGTCCAGTCATTTTGTCTCCTCCCTGAATCACGAAAAAGAATGTCCAGTCATTTTGTCTCCTCCCTGAATGCATGGTAAAGATTGTCCAGTCATTTTGTATCCCCCCTTAATGCATGGAAAAGATTGTCCAGTCATTTTGTCTACTCCCTGAATGCATGGAAAAGATTGTCCAGTCATTTTGTCCCCCCCCTGAATGCATGAAAAAGATAGGCCAGACTTTTTGTCTCCCCCCTGAATGCATGGAAAAGATTGTCCACTCATTTTGTCTCCTACCTCAATGCATGAAAAAGATTGTCCAGTCATTTTGTCTCCTCCGTGAATGCATG
>CM031603.1:98580513-98605513 GCA_018398815.1 Conus ventricosus | reverse complement strand
ATATAGCGACTATTACTACCATAGCGCATGTTGGTTTACTCTCCTCATATAGCGAATGTTACTACCATAACGCATGTTGGTTTACTGTCCTCATATAGCGACTGTTACTACCATAAACGCATGTTGGTTTACTCTCCTCATATAGCGACTGTTAGTACCATAACGCATGCTGGTTTACTCTCCTCAATATCCGGAAATTATTTTTTGAAGCCCATTGCCTTTCTCACATCAACTATGCGTCCACTGTCTGGAGTGGTGCCGGTGAAAATCACATAAAAAAGATCAACTCTATGCATAGACGGGGAATTAAGCTGATTCTTCCCGACAAGTCTCTATCAACCAGGGGCAAATTCGCAAAACTAATGATGTTACCACTGCAGAGCCAACTGACCTATAATAAGGCAGTACTAATGTTTAAAGTCCATGCAAACATGGCGCCAACATATCTTGCTGAGTTTATCCAAATGGCAACAACGCGATATGATTCAAATAATTACATTTTACCACGTGTCCGCATTGATTTGTTCAAATCTAGTTTTGCATTTTTTGGTCCATCTGTGTGGAACTCTCTTCCTCCGTCTGCCAAAACATGTCAATCGCTGCCGTCCTTCAAATCAGCAGTACTTAAACATTTACTTGAACAATAAATCTAACCTTTTGATCATGGTCTCAATGCCCTACTTTTATGCTTGCCTCTATATTAGCTAATGAACATGTGTGTGTGTGTGTGTGTGTGTGTGTGTGTGTGTGTGTGTGTGTGTGTGTGTGTGTGTGTGTGTGTGTGTGTGTGTGTGTGTGTTTGTGTGTGTGTGTGTGTGTGTGTGTGTGTGTGGTGTGTGTGTGTGTGTGTGTGTGTGGTGTGGATGTGGGTATGCGCATGCGTGCGTGTATGTGTGGGCCTGTGCATGCATGTGAGCGCGCGCGCGTACGTGTCTGACTGTGTTTGTGTAATTTTGTAATGGATTTTTTTTTTAAATAATTATTATTCTTATTACTATTGTTATTGTTAATATTATAATGATGCTATATTCTTCATTGTTTCTGTCACTATTAATATGTGCAGTCTGTTTAGTTGAATGTTGTAGAATAGCAAGGACAGATTGGAAGAATAGGCACTGCCTAAAATCTCTATCCTTGAGTAATAAAGCTTTTGAGTCTTGAGTCTTGAGTCCTCATATAGCGACTGTTACTACCATAGCGCATGTTGGTTTACTCTCCTCATATAGCGACTGTTACTACCATAACGCATGCTGGTTTACTCTCCTCATATAGCGACTGTTACTACCATAGCGCATGTTGGTTTACTCTCCTCATATAGCGACTGTTACTACCATAACGCATCTTGGTTTACTCTCCTCATATAGCGACTGTCACTACCATAACGCATGTCGGTTTACTCTCCTCATATAGCGACTGTTACTACCATAACGCATGTTGGTTTACTCTCCTCATATAGCGACTGTTACTACCATAACGCATGTTGGTTTACCCTCCTCATATAGCGACTGTTACTACCATAACGCATGTTGGTTTACTCTCCTCATATAGCGACTGTTACTACCATAACGCATGTTGGTTTACTCTGTTCTAAGCCCTTTCCTTTCTCCCCGTCTGTCAGTATAGCTGCTATCATTACTGCCCTTACTGTCATCATCCTATTACTAAAATTAGTGGTAGTAATCCTTTCTTTATTATTTTTTAATAATGTTTATGATAATAATAATCATCACATCATCATTATCATTATCATTATCATTATCATTGTTATTGTTATTACTATTATTATCATTGTCACGAACAGGTTTTTTGTCCAGGGGTAATATTCAGGTGGGGAGATCCTTCCTGTTCATTTTTATTTCCCATCCGACGACAGAAACCCCAGCAATATGTTTTGGGTCCTGTTTTCGTTATTTCTTGTTCCAGTGTAGCCTTTCCTCCATCCTTCCCCCTCTATATAATCTGTTTTCATCATCCTCCCTCCTACCTGTAACTGTCCACGGGTTTCCGCGAGGCCTCGCTGTGTCAGGTCTGACACGCATGCCTCAGTTTTTCTCGAGATTCTCGTGTTTACTCACCCTAGAATCGAAGCTGACGTTTTGTCGCGGTGTCGTCTCTTGGCACTTTGCGAAAGTCCAGCCTCGAGTCGAAGTCATACCTTCTCCCTGGTAGCGTTTTCGGTTTCAGCTTCATTGCTGTTTTGATTTCTTCATTGGAATCTTCACCTCACCCCGGAGTGCTACCCTTCGTTGGATTGGGCATAGGGGTTTTGGAATCTTCACCTCGCCCCGGAGTGCTACCCTTCATTGGATTGGGCATAGGGGTTTTGGTGGTTGGCGACTTGGGAGCTCTCTTCCTGCTGACCAGGGCTGGGGCTGTGGTCTCACGACCATTCTTTTCTCGTCCGGAGAGTTGGGAGGCCGGTGTTGGAGACGCTGGTTCTTCAGTGAGCAGAGCGTAGCACACGGCTAGCTTTTCACAAGCCTGTTGGTAAGTGACGCTTTGTTCCTTGAGATAGGCTTCTTCGCGTAATTTTCCACGGTTAATGTAAAGTAAATCACTTATTCAAATTCTAAGGTGGAGGTCATAATTCTTTCTATCGTTAGTTTCTCTCTAAAAGTTTTGCGTGTTCTGCTGGGTTTCGTCTGCTTCTTGTGCAGGGTTGTTTTAGTTGTCCTGCTAAAAATCTTGTGAGTGCGAGATATTGCCGGTCGAGTATGGCTCACGCATAGAGCAAAAGAATAAGTTTTCATTGAAATTTAGTGTCCGTCGTACTTCCATAATTTTACAATATTATTTGCTTTTTGGTGGAGACTAAGAGCCTGTTTTATTTTGGTTGGAGAGTAAATTTTGACTCGTGAGGTGAACCGCTGTGTGTTTGGTTGAGGGCAAAATTTACCGGGTGTGGGACACTCATCCACCCTCTCTTCCAGTCATTGTTTCTCCTCCCCATGTTTTCGTTCTTCGTTCAATGCATACATACTTGTGTGCATGTTGGCGGGTGGAGTGTTCATTATAGCATAATCCATTTATATATAAAGAGCAAAAATGCCTACGGGTGATGGTTCGAAATATTTAGTGTTTTTTTTTTAATTTAAAGGAAAGTCTGCCAGTGGTTGCTCAATCACCTGTCGATTCAATGCATAATTCTTTCTAAAATGTTCCTACCTATGTCAGTTTTGGATTGAAATAGATGGATAAATATTAAGGAAGGTTGACTCGTGGCAAATTTATCAGGTTTGCATTAACATTTAGTTAATTGAGATTAGGGCCTGTATCATGTGGTGACATGACTTGACCAATACAAGCCCTCTTTTCCTTACCTCAGTATTTTATTTTTCGATGGACGCCTACTCTTTCTCTTTGGACGGACCTCATTTTTCTGCTTTTCAGTCTTCTGTCTATCTGCTGCTTTCCTCCCTCTTACTCTCTTCTTTCTTTGGCCTCGACCAACTGACCACAACCCTCTGACACTGACCAAACTGGAATCATATTCCCAGCATGGTACTGACCCCAGCCTTAGGGCTTGCTTGGTTGTTTCTCGGGTGGTTCGCGGGCTGGCTGTATCCTCGGAACTCCCGGGCCTACCTCCTCCTGGCCGCGGTGCTGGGGAGAGCTGCTGAGCGACGGCAGGAGGAGTGCTGTGTGCTTCACTGCCGGCTGGAAGTCCCGACTTCCATCAAGACATCATTGGACTTGGATGACACAAGAGAGTGTGTTAGTTGGAAGTGTCTGAGTGGTGGTGGTAGTGGTCCAGGCCTGTCTCCTCTGCATTTTTGTTTTTCTTTTTTTTCTCCTTTCCTGAAAATTCAGGCCTGTGATGTGAACATATTTAGATTGTCTCTATTTCTTTTCTTTCTAAGGGAAAATAGAGGTGTAATTTTGGGGCATCCCCAGGACGGGGGGGGGGCTTAACATTGTTTTCCTTTATTATTTTATTTGGCCCCTATCTAGTAGTTAATCTCTCTGTATCTCGCTCTTCTTTTCCCTCCTTTCTCCTGCCTTTCTCTCTGTCCTCTCTCTTCTGCCAGTGTTCCCACCCCCACTTAGTGTGTGTGCGCAGTGTGAGTGTGTTGTCATGTGCAATAAATATTGTCTTTGAGTGTATGTCCTGGGTCCTTGTGTTTTGTGGTGAGTGTGGTATGGGTGCCTGACGCCACTCTCCCTGTGGTTCGGACTGTCGGGACCCCCAGTACCTGACAATCATCATCATCATCATCATCAACGACATTGCTTCCATTCTCAGCAGCCTCGTTTCCCTTCTACGCCATTTTGGGCCCAATTTGAGAGGACAAGTTACTTTCTGTTCGTGCTTCGTGTTCATTGTTTGGAATGTTGTATCTTGCCTGTAGAAGACCAAAGAGGTCGACACGAGTCGTGTTTACCTTGTAATTTGCTTGTGGGTGTTTTTGTTTTCGTTAGGCGGCAGAGTAATTTTTCTTTTAGGCACAACATCAGATTCGGTCAATTCAGTTTGGAAATGGTTTTCATGATGAAAGAATTATATATATATATATATATATATATATATATATATATATATATATTCAGCTTATAAAATGAAGAGAAGAAACACCAAAAAGAGCAACGTGACTCATTTTGCGGTTGAGTGTCATAACTACAAAAAGATTTGAACTCGATTCCGGTGAGCGGTCAGAGGGTGTGAAGAATGGGTCAATGCCTTCTGATGTCTATGTGTATGACCGTCGGGTTCCCACGCCTGACCAGTCCTAAAAGCCCGGCTAGGTCCAGGGAGGAAACTCCATCCCGCGCAGAAAACCGGTTAATGACCCGAGTATCACTACGCGAGGTAAGCGAGAACAGAGTGGACTTGAGGGAGAAGTGAACAACCCGACCCCCACCGTTGGGACTTAGTTTACACGCATTCCCGGAATGTGAGTGAACGAAAACCAGCAACGAAAAGAACTGTCAGACAACACTACACCTGACATGTCCAGACAAGATTGGGGACCTTTCTTTGTCCACGAACCAGTGACAAAAGGCAAACACCTTCATTCCCTCGTTGACTCACTAAAAAGGTATAGCGTCACTTGTTGTGGTCCATATATATGGAAACTACAGAAGACTGAAGTCCTGCCAGCCCGCAGCCATTTTGATGGATGATGTTCACCTTTTTCAAGTTGGGGTGCGCCTAGTCTTAACTCACCTGTGAATACACACTAATGTGGTTGCCGAAAATGCCAATTATAAAATTTGTATCACACAGACACACAGACACAGACACACACACACACACACACACACACACACACACAACACACACACACACACACACACACACACACACACATTACATTTGGCAATTTCTCTCTGTTTTAGTTTTTTTCTTTTTTTCTCTGATTTTCTTTTTGCATTCAATTTCCAAATTCTAGCTGGCCTATTATGAATTGAAAACAATTATGATTGATGCATGATTTGGCTAAGATGTATGCTGTGAATGACAATGTAGACAGAAATCCAAGTAAACAAACCAGAGCAGAAAGTAATGTCTATTTCACACAGCATACAATTTGACAGGTGAATCACAACAAATGTCTTTTTCAAGCGTCACAGACAAACATCACGAACCAAATATAAATACACAAAGCAACCCCCACCCCACCACCCCACCCCCCTTGCATAGCTCTCAGCAGGAACATGGCAGCGATAATAAAAAGTGAATGCAAACAAAGAAAAGTTCTGAACTTAACATGCATTCCTCAAAACAAAGGGGAGGACGGATTCTTTGGAGATGTGTAGGATGAACAAGCATTCCAAAAGGAGACCGGAGACACACTGACCGTCAAAGTAACTAACAACAGTCGTCCTCCCCCCCTCCCCTTCCTCCCGACGTGATGCTTTAACACATTCCGACAAATCCTAGGATTGTTACATTACAGGATGTAACAGCTCCCCTGTTCTAGTTTGAAGACATCGTTTGATGTGGACACCCCGCGCTGTGCGGTGTCTATTCGATCCATTCCGGACGGCGTGGGGGAGAGGCCCAAGTCGATGGAGTCAATCACAGAGCAAGGCGGTCACCGGAGAACAAAGGAGACCTCACAGGGAACTGAGGCCTTCTGATCGATGAAGAGACAGGCTGGAAACGGATCCGCCGTAGACCTTTATGTCCCGCAGAAAGCCTGGCTGGGGGACAGTGCTGGGAGGTGACACGTCAACACGGCCGTCAATCACAGCTGATGGCTCTGTCTGCCCCTGCTACAATGCTGGAGTACTGGGGTCGATTTCACACGTCCTAATTTTGAAACCCGCTGATGCCTGGCACACTAAACACACATGGTCATTGGCCTTCTTCGCCTGTTGTCGTTCCAGCCTGATGTGGCCCTCTGCGGTCGGCTGGGCTTTAAGCAACATTATCTCATCTCTGTTGTCGTTCTGGTGGAGTGGGTGTGAAAACTGAAAGGTCTCCTAACCCTCCCAACCAGATCTGCTTCCACTCTCTCAATCAGAATGGTTAAGCCTGCTTGATGTATGACCTTGGAAGCTCATCACATATTTCTGTCTTCCATTGTCTGTCTGCTTGTCTGTCTGTCTGTCTGCCTGTCTCTCTTTCTCTTTCTCTCTCTCTCTCTCTTTGCCTGTCTACCGGTCTGACTGCCAAAGTGTCTGCCTTTTTACCTCTGATCCCTTCTCTAATCCCTTCAATGCAGAACTAGCTTTATTTAAATCTAGAAGGCATATCTTCAGAAAATTAAATTACCCCCCCCCTCTCTCTCTCTCCTCTCTCTCTCTCCTCTCTTCTCTCTCTCTCTCTCTCTCTCGCTCTCTCTCTCTCTCTCTCTCTCTCTCTCTTCATTTTCTCTCAGCTTTCTCTCTCCTTCAGAAAAAGAATCAAAGATTTAAAAAAAAAACCGAACATTCTGCGACACCCATATTTTAAAATCGTTCTTTCTGATTCCTTCCCATTGTCCTTTCAACACATCTTCCTCTCCCTCCCTCCCGTTTCTCTCTTCCCCTCTCTGCCGCCTCCCTTCGTCCTGCCTTTCCCCCATGCGATGGCCAAAGGTGTCCCGTCTGACAATGGAAAGTCACAGACACTGTCTACAGACTGAACAGACATGTGGTGCTACACCTCCAGAGTCTGTGTGTCACTCCAGTCTGACCGTGTCTGTCAGGGAAAACCCAGTGAGTCTGTGTGTCACTCCAGTCTGACCGTGTCTGTCAGGGAAAACCCAGTGAGTCTGTGTGTCACTCCAGTCTGACCGTGTCTGTCAGGGAAAACCCAGTGAGTCTGTGTGTCACTCCAGTCTGACCGTGTCTGTCAGGGAAAACCCAGTGAGTCTGTGTGTCTCTCCAGTCTGACCGTGTCTGCCAGAAAAAAAAAAACCCAGTGAGTCACTGTCAGTCATGCCCCCGGCCAGCTGGAAAGCATTCTCTTCATTTCCCTGTCTGTGCGTGCGGCCCCTTTTCTGTATCTTTTATCTATCCCTCTTCTGTTAGTCTTATCTCTCACACTGTTTTAGCACTGGGTGCAGTTTCAATCACTTCTATCCATCAGCCTGTCGTATTATTCAGTCTCTTCAGTGACTTTTCTTGGTCAACCTTGCTGATTAGTTTTTGTTCTGACTTTTCTCCATCACTTTGTCTAACTGCTCAGTCACTTTTTCTGTGACCTGTCCTCTTGTGTCCAATCTGACGTCATCGCTTCTGTGGTTGTTCTCCATCACCCAGATTTTGTGTTGAGCCTTTTTTTCTGTGAATCACGGTCACCATCCTGATTTATCATTCCTTCCTTTTCCCGACCTTCCCATATCGCCCTGTCTTAGTATTCAGTTCCTTTTTCTGAGGTTTGTCGTCAACACAGTGTCTGTATATTCCATCCAATTTTCTGTGTGTTATGTGTATTACCACGCCCTGACATTCAGTATATTTCCTTTGAATTTCCCTCGTCGTACTGTCTTGTCATTCAGCCTCTTTTCTGTGGCTTCCCTTCACTGACTTCTGTGGCTTCTCTTTCTGACTGCTGATCAACCTTAGTTTCAAAGTCTGGGGACTTCAGGCGGAAATTGAATCAAACTTAAAAGAAAAATTAATAGACAAGACAAGCCGGAGTAGCTCAGTTGGTAGAGTACTGGACTCGTTAGCTTGGTGATCCTGGGGTTGCGGGTTCGAATCTCCACCGGGCCGTTTCGGTACAGGGGGATTTTTCCCTCGGAGTTCATATTGGTTCTGACTCCATTTCCCATACAGTCCTTCGAATGAGACTATAAACCGAGGTTCCGTGTGTGAACGCACGCATGACATCTTGCACACACGTAAAATCCCATCACCAACTTTCGGAAGAGAAGGCCAGTTTGGCCGTTGGTATGGATGACACGTTACACATAGCATGCACCCTGCGTAAGAAATGGAAAGAATGAAAGGAAGTTAGGAAATTGACTGAACGATATTGAATGATGTGGACTGGATGACACGGGGAACGAGTGAATGAAGCGCCAGCTGGCAGCTCTTCAGTCATTGAAGACCATGGAGGCCAAGAAAAGAACAATCTGTCTGTTTTGTATTGTAGTTTGTTTGTCTCTTTCTTTCGGCGGAACAGCAATATTTCTTTGACGTTTGATACATCTTCCGCCTGCAGTCAACTCACTGTGAAACTAACTTTGATTTACACTGACTGCTACATTTCACTGTTCTTTATTCAACTTTGATTCACACTGACTGCTACATTTCACTGTTCTTTATTCAACTTTGATTCACGCTGACTGCTACATTTCACTGTTCTTTATTCAACTTTGATTCACGCTGACTGCTACATTCCGTTGTTCTTTATTCAACTTTGATTCACACTGACTGCTGCATTTAATTGTTCTCTGTTTTACTTTGATTCACGCTGACTGCTACATTTCGTTGGTCTTTATTCAACTTTGATTCACACTGACTGCTACATTTCATTGTTCTGTGTTCAACTTTGATTTACACTGACTGCTACATTTCATTTTTTTTTTATTTAGCTTTGATTCACACTGACTGCTACATTTCGTTGTTCTTTATTTAACGTTGATTCACACTGACTGCTACATTTCATTGTTCTTTATTCAACTTTGATTCACACTGACTGCTACGTTTAATTGTTCTCTGTTTAACTTTGATTCACGCTGACTGCTACATTCCGTTGGTCTTTATTCAACTTTGATTCACACTGACTGCTACATTTCATTGTTCTTTATTCAACTTTGATTCACACTGACTGCTACGTTTAATTGTTCTCTGTTTAACTTTGATTCACGCTGACTGCTACATTTCGTTGGTCTTTATTCAACTTTGATTCACACTGACTGCTACATTTCATTGTTCTTTATTCAACTTTGATTCACACTGACTGCTACGTTTAAGTGTTCTCTGTTTAACTTTGATTCACGCTGACTGCTACATTTCATTGTTCTTTATTCAACGTTGATTTACACTGACTGCTACATTTCGTTGTTCTGTGTTTAACTTTGATTTACACTGACTGCTACATTTCATTGTTCTGTGTTTAACTTTGATTTACACTGACTGCTACATTTCATTGTTCTTTATTTAGCTTTGATTCACACTGACTGCTACATTTCGTTGTTCTTTATTTAACGTTGATTCACACTGACTGCTACATTTCATTGTTCTTTATTCAACGTTGATTTACACTGACTGCTACATCTCATTGTTCTTTATTTCGCTTCACCTTATCGCTTTTATGTGTGCACTCGTGATGACTGTTCGTTCTTCGTTGTCACTGTCTTCAACGTTGTTTGCCTTGCCTGAAGAAGACCAAAGAAGTCGAAACGCGTCGTGTTTTGTCTTGTAATTTGTTTGTGGTTTTCGTTCGGCATGGTAGTCATTTTTCCTTGAAGTTTGCTTATGAAAATGTCATTATTCAGTCTTTTTATTCCAGTAATTTCGTTTCATCGCCCCGTCTATGTTTAACCACTTTTCTCTGACCTCTCAGTATCACCTTGCCTTCTTATTCAGTCATTTTCCTCCGACTTCTCTGTCTCACTCTGCGGTATTGTGCAATATGGTCTGTGTCTCCTTATTCAGTCATTTTCCTCCGACTTCTCTGTCTCACTCTACGGTATTGTGCAATATGGTCTGTGTTCTCCTTATTCAGTCATTTTCCTCGACTTCTCTGTCTCACTCTGCGGTATTGTGCAATATGGTCTGTGTCTCCTTCTTATTCAGTCATTTTCCTCCGACTTCTCTGTCTCACTCTGCGGTATTGTGCAATATGGTCTGTGTCTCCTTCTTATTCAGTCATTTTCCTCCGACTTCTCTGTCTCACTCTACGGTATTGTGCAATATGGTCTGTGTCCCCTTCTTATTCAGTCATTTTCCTCCGACTTCTCTGTCTCACTCTACGGTATTGTGCAATATGGTCTGTGTCTCCTTCTTATTCAGTCATTTTCCTCCGACTTCTCTGTCTCACTCTGCGGTATTGTGCAATATGGTCTGTGTCCCCTTCTTATTCAGTCATTTTCCTCCGACTTCTCTGTCTCACTCTACGGTATTGTGCAATATGGTCTGTGTCCCCTACTTATTCAGTCATTTTCCTCCGACTTCTCTGTCTCACTCTACGGTATTGTGCAATATGGTCTGTGTCCCCTTCTTATTCAGTCATTTTCCTCCGACTTCTCTGTCTCACTCTGCGGTATTGTGCAATATGGTCTGTGTCCCCTTCTTATTCAGTCATTTTCCTCCGACTTCTCTGTCTCACTCTGCGGTATTGTTCAATATGGTCTGTGTCCCCTTCTTATTCAGTCATTTTCCTCCGACTTCTCTGTCTCACTCTCGGTATTGTGCAATATGGTCTGTGTCCCCTTCTTATTCAGTCATTTTCCTCCGACTTCTCTGTCTCACTCTGCGGTATTGTGCAATATGGTCTGTGTCCCCTTCTTATTCAGTCATTTTCCTCCGACTTCTCTGTCTCACTCTGCGGTATTGTTCAATATGGTCTGTGTCCCTTCTTATTCAGTCATTTTTCTCCGACTTCTCTGTCTCACTCTGCGGTATTGTTCAATATGGTCTGTGTCCCTTCTTATTCAGTCATTTTTCTCCAACTTCTCTGTCTCACTCTGCGGTATTGTGCAATATGGTCTGTGTCCCCTTCTTATTCAGTCATTTTCCTCCGACTTCTCTGTCTCACTCTGCGGTATTGTGCAATATGGTCTGTGTCCCCTTCTTATTCAGTCATTTTCCTCCGACTTCTCTGTCTCACTCTGCGGTATTGTTCAATATGGTCTGTGTCCCCTTCTTATTCAGTCATTTTTCTCCGACTTCTCTGTCTCACTCTGCGGTATTGTGCAATATGGTCTGTGTCCCCTTCTTATTCAGTCATTTTTCTCCGACTTCTCTGTCTCACTCTGCGGTATTGTGCAATATGGTCTGTGTCCCCTTCTTATTCAGTCATTTTTCTCCGACTTCTCTGTCTCACTCTGCGGTATTGTGCAATATGGTCTGTGTCCCCTTCTTATTCAGTCATTTTTCTCCGACTTCTCTGTCTCACTCTGCGGTATTGTGCAATATGGTCTGTGTCCCCTTCTTATTCAGTCATTTTTCTCCGACTTCTCTGTCTCACTCTGCGGTATTGTGCAATATGGTCTGTGTCTCCTTCTTATTCAGTCATTTTTCTCCGACTTCTCTGTCTCACTCTGCGGTATTGTGCAATATGGTCTGTGTCTCCTTCTTATTCAGTCATTTTCCTCCGACTTCTCTGTCTCACTCTGCGGTATTGTTCAATATGGTCTGTGTCCCCTTCTTATTCAGTCATTTTCCTCCGACTTCTCTGTCTCACTCTGCGGTATTGTGCAATATGGTCTGTGTCCCCTTCTTATTCAGTCATTTTCCTCCGACTTCTCTGTCTCACTCTACGGTATTGTGCAATATGGTCTGTGTCCCCTTCTTATTCAGTCATTTTCCTCCGACTTCTCTGTCTCACTCTACGGTATTGTGCAATATGGTCTGTGTCCCCTTCTTATTCAGTCATTTTCCTCCGACTTCTCTGTCTCACTCTGCGGTATTGTGCAATATGGTCTGTGTCCCCTTCTTATTCAGTCATTTTCCTCCGACTTCTCTGTCTCACTCTGCGGTATTGTTCAATATGGTCTGTGTCCCCTTCTTATTCAGTCATTTTCCTCCGACTTCTCTGTCTCACTCTGCGGTATTGTGCAATATGGTCTGTGTCCCCTTCTTATTCAGTCATTTTCCTCCGACTTCTCTGTCTCACTCTACGGTATTGTGCAATATGGTCTGTGTCCCCTTCTTATTCAGTCATTTTCCTCCGACTTCTCTGTCTCACTCTCGGTATTGTGCAATATGGTCTGTGTCCCCTTCTATTCAGTCATTTTCCTCCGACTTCTCTGTCTCACTCTACGGTATTGTGCAATATGGTCTGTGTCCCCTTCTTATTCAGTCATTTTCCTCCGACTTCTCTGTCTCACTCTGCGGTATTGTTCAATATGGTCTGTGTCCCCTTCTTATTCAGTCATTTTCCTCCGACTTCTCTGTCTCACTCTACGGTATTGTGCAATATGGTCTGTGTCCCCTTCTTATTCAGTCATTTTCCTCCGACTTCTCTGTCTCACTCTGCGGTATTGTGCAATATGGTCTGTGTCCCCTTCTTATTCAGTCATTTTTCCTCCGACTTCTCTGTCTCACTCTGCGGTATTGTGCAATATGGTCTGTGTCCCTTCTTATTCAGTCATTTTCCTCCGACTTCTCTGTCTCACTCTGCGGTATTGTTCAATATGGTCTGTGTCCCTTCTTATTCAGTCATTTTTCTCCGACTTCTCTGTCTCACTCTGCGGTATTGTTCAATATGGTCTGTGTCCCCTTCTTATTCAGTCATTTTTCTCCAACTTCTCTGTCTCACTCTGCGGTATTGTGCAATATGGTCTGTGTCCCTTCTTATTCAGTATTTTCTCCGATTCTCTGTCTCACTCTGCGGTATTGTGCAATATGGTCTGTGTCCCTTCTTATTCAGCATTTCCTCCGACTTCTCTGTCTCACTCTGCGGTATTGTTCATATGGTCTGTGTCCCTTCTTTATCAGTCATTTTCTCTCCGACTTCTCTGTCTCACTTCTGCGGTATTGTTCAATATGGTCTGTGTCCCTTCTTATTCAGTCATTTTTCCGACTTCTCTGTCTACTCTGGGTATTGTGCAATCTGGTCTGTGTTACCCCTTCTTATCAAGTCATTTTTTCCGACTTCTCTGTCTCACTCTGGGTATTGTGCAATAGGGTCTGTGTCCCCTTCTTATTCAGTCATTGTTTCTCCGATTCTCTGTCTCCTCTGCGGTGGTTTTGTGCACATATGGTCTGTGTCCCCTTCTTATTCAGTCATTTTTCTCGACTTCTCTGTCTCACTCTGCGGTATTGGCAAATATGGTCTGTGTCCCTTCTTATTCAGTCATTTTTCTCCGACTTCTCTGTCTCCCTCTGCGGTATTGTGCAATTGGTCTGTGTCTCCTTCTTATTCAGTCATTTTCCCTCCGACTCCTCTGTCTCACTCTGCGGTAATGTTCATATGGTCTGTGTCCCTTCTTATTCAGTCATTTCCTCCGACTTCTCTGTCTCACTCTGCGGTATGTGTCAATATGGTCTGTGTCCCCTTCTTATTCAGTCATTTTCCTCGACTTCTCTGTCTCACTCTGCGGTATTGTTCAATATGGTCTGTGTCCCTTCTTATTCAGTCATTTTTCTCCGACTTCTATGTCTCACTCTGCGGTATTGTGCAATAGGTCTGTGTCCCCTTCTTATTCAGTCATTTTCCTCCCGACTTCTCTGTCTCACTCTACGGGGATTGTGCAATATGGTCTGTGTCCCCTTCTTATTCAGTCATTTTTCTCCGACTTCTCTGTCTCACTCTGCGGTATTGTTCAATATGGTCTGTGTCCCTTCTTATTCAGTCATTTTCCTCCGACTTCTCTGTCTCACTCTACGGTATTGTGCAATATGGTCTGTGTCCCCTTCTTATTCAGTCATTTTCCTCCGACTTCTCTGTCTCACTCTGCGGTATTGTTCAATATGGTCTGTGTCCCCTTCTTATTCAGTCATTTTCCTCCGACTTCTCTGTCTCACTCTGCGGTATTGTTCAATATGGTCTGTGTCCCCTTCTTATTCAGTCATTTTTCTCCGACTTCTCTGTCTCACTCTGCGGTATTGTGCAATATGGTCTGTGTCCCTTCTTATTCAGTCATTTTCCTCCGACTTCTCTGTCTCACTCTACGGTATTGTGCAATATGGTCTGTGTCCCCTTTTATTCAGTCATTTTTCTCCGACTTCTCTGTCTCACTCTGCGGTATTGTTCAATATGGTCTGTGTCCCCTTCTTATTCAGTCATTTTTCCTCCGACTTCTCTGTCTCACTCTACGGTATTGTGCAATATGGTCTGTGTCCCCTTCTTATTCAGTCATTTTCCTCCGACTTCTCTGTCTCACTCTGCGGTATTGTTCAATATGGTCTGTGTCTCCTTCTTATTCAGTCATTTTCCTCCGACTTCTCTGTCTCACTCTGCGGTATTGTTCAATATGGTCTGTGTCTCCTTCTTATTCAGTCATTTTCCTCCGACTTCTCTGTCTCACTCTGCGGTATTGTGCAATATGGTCTGTGTCCCCTTCGTTTCATCCTTGCCTCATTACTCAGTCCTTTGTCTCTGATTTATGTTGCTCTCGATGCCTGATGGTGATTGTTCGATCGTCCGCATTGGTGGCTCCTACATCAGGCACGTGTGGACTGGAAGATAGTGAGGGACTGCGTGTTAGCGGTTGCTAAAAGGGGGTTGAGAGGTTCGGAAGGGGAGGATGTGGGGGTATTCAGGTATACTGACTGATTACACTGACGATCCTTGCTCTGTCTCTGTCTCTGTCTCTCTCTCTTTGCATGTGTGTGTTTCTTTGCCTGCTGTGTGCTTCTGTCTGTCTGTTTCTCTCCCCCACTCACATATACACACAATAGATACACATTAGCGCTTAAGCCTCTCTCTCTCTCTCTCTCTCTCTCTCTCTTCTCAACACACACACACACACACACACACACACACACACACACACACTGCAAATATTATGCGTGCACACATCGACACACACATATGCATGTAGAGAGAGAGAGGAGAGAGAGGAGAGGAGGAGAGAGGAGAGAGAGAGAGAGAGAAAGACAGAAGAGAGAAAGAGAGAGAGCGAGAGGAGAGTGTCACACGGTAGGGTGTGACATTTCCAATTCCATTCAACCCACACAACACCACGACGATCATCCAACTCTGCACACCGCAATAACGTGATACAACCGATTTATTTCTGTATGATCGCGCGCAAGAATCTTCCAAGAAACACTAAAGTTCTCCTTCGTCTTGTTTTTGCTAAATCTCAAGCTTTCGCCAAATGTCCAAACTTTCCGCAAGTGTCCAAAACACTATACACTTATCTTTGTTGGCGTCGAGGGGAAGCTTTAAACGAAATGGCCCCAAACAGTCGCAGCTGATGAAGACGACAGAGGCCTCCTCCCGACGGTCGAACTTCTTCCAGCGTCGAAGTTCGGCGTAGACCGGAACAATGTCGGTGAGACACACAGTTAGTAGTTTGGGTAGAAAACCTGCACACGTGATTGACTGGAGATCTACTCTTATACTATAATATGCCCGGACAGAATCTGAATGTGTCAACTGACAAACACAACACAACACAAATGTTTACATTCCTGCTGTGGGGGTGTCGTGCTTTGTACTGTCTATGGGACAAATGATAACACATATATGGCAGATGAGTGATACATCAAATGAGAGATGTCGCTTCGCTCCCCTGGAGCCGCATCCCTACATCTGCACAAGAACGATCATAAAAAAATCGCAATCAATTGTCTTAATAATTTCAGGATAAATCAAATCCAACTAAATATGTTACTAATCAATATTAATACCGCTCTCGCACTCCTAATTCATAATTCTAGCCTATGATACGGCTGCTAACTTACTCGATAGAGCGGCGCTATGGTCTTGTGATCCTGGCAGCACGGTTCCCTCAAATCTTGGGCTCCAGGGTATCAGGCTAGCTCGCTTGGTGGGCTTGCAGCAGTCTCAAGCGGATGAGTGTGTGCGGCGTCGAACGATGATGGATAACTAATATCGTCGATTTCAACACACAGGAAGATATCTCTGGTGTTGAAAGACTTAAGGGCAAATTTATATTCTTTTACTTTAAGCTTGGTTGCTTGTGGACTAAAATGTCTTCTTCCTTCCACAGTCGCAGAATCGAAACACACGTCCGCTCCTTCCATCTGCCGTACACAACTGGCAGTTCCTGCTCCTAACGCCTTACTCCATGGTTACGGTAGTCAACAAATCATCCGATTCGCTGAACTAACCGCAACCACAAAATTCACTTTGGATAAAAAACTAATCTAGTTTTTTACCGACGATGCTCTTGGCATCAACAAACTTCTTCGCAAACTTTGAAGTAAAAAAAAACTACACCGAAATTGCCGTCATTTGAAAGTTCAAATGACGTAACTTTACAACTAGTAAAAAGATGACATTTATTTGTCAAAGACGCCTTCATGTTACATAATTATATGCCCCCACTTAAGATTAAAAAACTGGTGAAATCGTGCTTTTAATCCATTCAAATTAACTTGGAAACTGACAAATATAACCAACTTCAACTTTCCAAATAGGAATACCTATACTTGGTTCGATAACCAATTTCTCGAAATTTTTACTATGTGAACAGAAGAACGACGAACTTAACTCGGCAGATTAAATTGCAAAGCTAGTTTCACTTTCACATCAAAAACAAAACAACGTGTCTAAAGTTCATGACCCTGGTCATGACGTCAAAACTATCCTATGACGCATAAGCTCCGCATCAAAAATATGTTTTCCCTCAGTTGTCTTCCTTCAACTGAAACATACATTTTGTCAGCGCTTATACTAGGTAATGTGCTTGGAGTCTCACAGTATCGCCCCGCTCGTCACGTTTTTAGATACAATTATAGAATAAGTGTACACAAATGACATGACAACCCTAAGCGTTCTATAGCTTAGCCCTCCTACGCTACTATGATAGGTAGCCACAACGAAGCCTCTTGCTTCACCACGGACTACTTTCACTAATAGTCTCCCTAAGCTCCTGCTTAGTCGCACACGCTACTATGATAGGTAGCACAACGAAGTCTCTTGCTTCACCACGGACTACTTTCACTATAGCTCCCTAGCCTCCTGCTTAGTCACACACGCTACTATGATTGGTGCAAAACTTATGAAGCTTCCGCTTCCAGATTTCACTGCTCCAAAGCTAGTCGAGATTATATATCTCATCACTAGCGTCACTAACGCTAGACTGGTGCATACATGGCACCTCTCGTGGATTGCAACCAATCCACCACTGAGTGTCTCCAACACTCCACACACGTGCTATGATGGCACAAACAGAGATCGTCCTCATTACCTTATGAGACGTCCCTCGTTGATCACAACCGTCGGTAACAAACCTCACCTCTCTACAAACTCTACCTCACTCTCTCACAACTCTCTGGACAAACGCACAACACGACTATCTTATAATGCACCTTTGCACAAATATTTTACGTTTTGCTTCTGACAGAAAAAAAAATATATTTGTATTCGCTATATTCCCCATGTAGCTCTGAGGACTCTTTCCTCAATTTAAAGCTTATGTTGCTTTACATCTCTTCATATGCAGTTTATATAGCCGCCACACTATTCTTTTTAACGATGTCCGCAGTATTATATTGACTGCAATTGCACAATAGCAATGAATCCTTACAGCACACACTGATATGCTGCACTTCATTTTACACAATGACATAACAATACATGACTAGTACACACAATACACGTAACTGTTGCATTTCTTTTCCACTCCCTAGTGGATGCGCGACATGTAGTAGCGCTATATTATCTTCTCTGGAATCACTCTCAGAGTGAATTCATGTGCTGCAGTTGCGCGCCAACGCATCAATCGTCGGAGTCTGTCTTTGAGCGTTTCAGATACTCGAGTGGACGATGATCTGTTTCAGGGTGAAGTGACTCCGTACAAGTACGGTTCATATTCTTGACTGCCCAGACAATCCCCAAACACTCCTTTTCAATGGTGGAGTATTCGTTTCGGCCCCCTTCAGCTTCTGCTGGCATATGCTACTGGCATCAGTTTTCCTTCCCTTTCCTGTAGGAGTACAGCACCAGGCCGTGTCTGAAGCATCTGTTTCAGCACGTATTCCGTTTCTGGGTCGGGGATGATCAAGATTGGCTTGATCGTGAGCTTTTCTTTCGGGTGACAATGCCTTTGGCATGACTCTGTCCAATTTACATTTTCTGGTTCCCTTTCTTTGTTGCCTCAGTTAGCGGATTGCTATGTCGGCGAAGTTGGGAATGAATTTCCTGTAGTAGCCCGCCAGGCCAGGAATGCTCTTATTTGTTTCTTTGTTCGGGACGTTCTGCGTCTTCAGCTTCTCGACTTTATCGTCTTCTGGGCTTGATTAAGCCATGTCCAACTTGATGACCAAGAAATGATACCTCTCCAAATGCAAAATGGCACTTTGAAGGTTTTGCAGTGAGCCTTCTTGCTCTATCCTTCCAAGTACAGCGTCCAATGTATTGATGTGATTGTCCATTCCTCAGTGCCTATCAATACGTCGTCGATGAAGTTGTGTACATCTTCACAGTTTAATGGGTTGAGTAGTTCTCTCATCATGCGAGAGAAAACTGCGCTCGCATTCTTTAGCCCAAATGGCATACGAGTCCAGCAGTACTGTCCTTGTGGCGTGCTAAACGCCGTTTTTGCCTGGTCTTGCTCTTTGACCGCTACCTGCCAAAATCCTTTGCACAGGTCCAACTTGCTGAAGTATCTGGCTTTTCCCAGTCTGGCGAATATGCCGTCTATGTCTGGCATAGGCTCGGCATCAAACTCTGTCACAAGATTTTATTTCCTGTAATCAGTGCAAAAACGCACTGCTCCGTCCTTCTTCTTTAAAGCACGATTGGTGCGTTGTTAGGGCGAACAAGTCTTCTTAATAACGCCCATAGACTCCATTTGGAGACTTCCTCTTGATCACTTCCATCTGGGAATGGGGTAAAGGGTATTGACGTACATGACGGGCTCTTGTGTGCTCAGCTTTAGCTCACATTCTGTCAAGCACGTAGATCCTGGTAAGTCTGAAAAGACTTTCTTGTGACGCTGAACTAGTTTGTCCATGCTCCTTTTTTGTTGTGGATCTAGTATTGATGCGATCTTGACGCACGTGTAGTCTTCGTTTGTTCTAACGGAATGAGTGGGTATACCTCATGCGGATTTCTGACTCAGCTGCTGATGTCTCTTCGTGTATGACCACGGAAGCTTGCTCCTCTTCTTCTCTTATATGATTACTTCTTGATGAGGTTCACATGGTTATGTTTTTTCTTTTCCCTTGATCAAGATTCTATAGTCGACCTTATTGATTCTCTTGGTGATTTGGAAAGGTCCCTTCCAAGACAGCTGTAGTCTCTTGTGTTTGTCTGGGAGTAGTATAGTACTTCTTCTCCCTCTATGTAGCTTCGTGCTTGAGTCTTCCTGTCAAATGCTTCTGTGTAGCGTTTTCTCGCTATCTTCTGGTGTTCTGCTGCTATTCGGCACGTCTCCTCCATTTTATTGCGGAGGTCTGTGACGTACTCCGCCGCAGAACGGTTCTCGGTGCTCTCCTCTTCATCAGTCCATGCCTTCTTCAGGACTTGTAGTGGGCCTCGTTACTGTTCTCCCATACAGCAGTTCGAAAGGGGAAAATTGTGTGGATTCTTGTGGTACCTCTCGGTAGGCAAACAGCATAGCCGGCAGGAACCTGTCCACTCCATTGGCTGCTCAACACACAATTTCTGAATCATTCTTTTCAGAGTCCCATTGAATTTTTCCACTAATCCATTTGCCTGTGCATGGTATGGCGTGGTCGTCACACCCTTTATGCTTAGGGAAGTGGTACACTTCTTTCATGATTTCAGAGGTGAATTGTGTTCCTCTGTCGCTGATCACTTTTTCTGGGATACCGAGTCTGCTCACATCTCGTATAGAGCCTCAGCCACTGTGATAGTATCCACTTTGGGTATGGCTGCGCTTCCGCGTATTTGGTCGCGTAATCAATCATGGTCAGCACGTACTTATTGCCCTTGGTGCTACTCGGGTTGATTGGCCCCACGATGTCCACAGCTACCTGCTGAAACGGTACTGTCACTATTGGCACTTCTTGAAGTGGCGCCTTTCGCGGTCTGCCTCTGTGCATACATCTTTGGCATTGCATCACACGACATGCATACCTCCTGACATCGCCATCGATCCCAGGCCAACAGAATGACCCTGTGACTCGATCTTGGTTTTGTTCACCCTAGATGACCTGACATGGGTGGATCGTTGTGCCAGTTCCAAGATGGCGGTCCGGTATTTCTTCGGTACCATAACTTGGTTCATCGTTCTTTGGTTCTTTGTGTACTTGCGATACAATATACCCTATTTTTCATGACGTACACGCTCTGAGATCCATTGGACCTGGTGACACCTTTTGTCCCCTTTTGTGGCCCTTTCATGAAATTTCTGCAAGGATGCGTCCTTAGCCTGCTCTTCTTTTAGCTCTCTCGGTGAAACTTTTGCCACACGATTGTTTCACCCTCAAGGGCGGTTGCTCTGTTCCCTGTGATGTGCTCGGCTGATCAATCGCCGTCACGTCTTGTTTCTCTTTCCGGAACAGGCATGGAGTCCTCGATCTCTTCTCGCTCGATCATGGTACCCTGTTTTTCTAATGGCCCTTCCTCATTGCCTATAAGGACCGGAACAGGCGCGTCTTCTGCGACAAGCACCTCGAATCTTCCACTGTAGTACGGCGTTTCCATCGCCACAATGGCAGTCGGCAAACGATCCCTCGTGTTGTTGGCGTATCGCACGACCTTACTCCTTCCAGTGTAACACCTCTCAGGAACGAGATCTTTGTGCACCTGGGTTTGTGTAGCCCCAGTATCTCGCATCCTCGCGCTTCAGTTCCCTCGATCTTCACCGTGCAGTGATATTTGCTCTTACTGGATCTGTCTATCTGAGCGTATGCTTGTGTGTTTTCACATCGTCCGGCACTGTATCGCCAATGATCACTGACACTTGGGCTTTGTGGTGTGGACAGTCCTTGATCATGTGCTGACCTCCACATTTAAAGCACTTTCCGTTCGTTGCTCGAGAGAAGCTCGGTGGTCTCTCCTATTATCAAATCGGTTTTGATACGGATACCTTCTGAAATCGGTTTCGGCCTTTCCCCACAGCTCTTGGGGTTTCTTGGAAGCTTCTTGGGTATTGCCCCCATTCGCGTTGCCATGTTCCTGATATGGTCTTGAGCTTACCAGCTTCCCGTTGATTAGTCTCTTCTCAGCCAAACGGGACTCCTCGAAAAGGTTGGCTGCTTTGATGACATCTTGTTTGTTCATAGGTTCTCTTTCCCTGATGAATCTCGCCTTGTCCGTGTTCTGCGTTTCCAAGAACTTTTCCGTCAAGAGCATCTCTTTCAGGTCTTTCTCTGATTTGTCGGACATCTCGATCCATCGCTTCATCATGTGGTCGAGCCTTTCCCAATACACATGATTCTCTTCCCCCTCTCTAGGTTTCGCCTGCGGAACTTCTTCTGTACATGACCGCAGTCAACTGATGCCTTCTCAAGAGGGTCCGCTTGATGGCGTGGTAATCAGCGCTTTCTTCTAGCGGCAACTGCACAATATGCGTCTCTTGCCTCTCCTTTTAGCACGGTGCTAATCTCGTGCCCCATTCTTCTTCTCCCCAACGATTGAGGGTTGCGACACGTTCAATTGCGCAAGATACGCCTCGATGTCATCTTTGTCGTCAAGTATGGCATCTTGACTTTATTGCCTGCCTGACTTGGCCCATTCTGCTTCATAGAAATTTGCATGTTCGAGTCGAGCCGCTTGAGCTCAAGCTGTACTCACGAGTCTGCACGCGCTCTGTGCGATCCGCTTCGATGCCCTCGCGTTGCATCTCTCTCTGGAACTCGCGTTCTTCCGCTTCCAGTCTGTCTTCGCGTTCAGCTTTTCGTTCTTCGGCAGCTGCTCTCTTTTCTTCTGCCTCGCGTTCGGCTTTTCGTTCTTCGCGTTCGGCCTCCAGCCTTAGCTGGGCTCGTTCAGCATCTAAACTCTGCTGTTCCTTGATATAATCTATAAGGTCCTTTCCCTTAAGTCCTGGGCCTCACCCTGTGCCTTGAACATCACAAACGTCGGATCCATTCGGACGTGCTCTGTGACGTGCCCGACGCCTGTCTCTTAGACATCTTCAAAACTTTACACTAATGCAACCAAACGATTACGTATACACACTAGTCACATACAACAATACTCTCGATCCCCTGGATCTAAATACCTTGTCGTTATAAGACAATAATATTTCACTCTAATTCCGTATAGGTAATTCAAAGTCACTTGACTTTCACACAATAAAATAATATAATAAACGCTATCGAGTTTCTTTGCCTAACTATCTTACCAAAATGTACTACAATTATTCTCTCAAGTGAACTTTATGAATTTGGATTCAACTTTAGATTTAGATTTAAAGAGAAGGAAAATCAGACTTGTTTACATGTAGCTATGCAGCGTCCAAGGAGAGCGAAGTCGCCTCCCAACCTCCCACGATGTGAGAGCAGGCGAGAAGCCACGTGCGCAGCGGGATTAGTGGAATTGGATTTGGGCTGATCCCACCGCTGCCACCATTACGTCACACGGTAGGGTGTGACAGTTCCAATTCCATTCAACCCACACAACACACACGACGATCATCCAACTCTGCACACCGGCAATAACGTGATACAACGATTTAATTTCTGTATGATCGCGCGCAAGAATCTTCCAAGAAACACTAAAGTTCTCCTTCGCCTTGTTTTGCTAAATCTTCAAGCTTTCCGCAAATGTCCAAACTTTTTCCGCAAGTGTCAAAACACTATACACTTATCTTTGTTGGCGTCGAGGGGAAGCTTTAAACGAAATGGCCCCAAACAGTCGCAGCTGATGAAGACGACAGAGGCCTCCCTCCCGACGGTCGAACTTCTTCCCAGCGTCGAAGTTCGGCGTTAGACCGGAACAATGTCGGTGAAGACACCAGTTAGTAGTTTGGGTAGAAAACCTGCACACGTGATCTGATGGAGATCTATCTTATACTATAATATGCCCGGACAGAAATCTGAATGTGTCAACTGACAAACAAACACAACACAAATGTTTACATTCCTGCTGTGGGGTGTCGTGCTTGTACTGTCTATGGGCACAATGATAAACACATATATGGCAGATGAGTGATACATCAAATGAGAGATGTCGCTTCGCTCCCCCGGAGCCGCATCCCTACATCTGCACAAGAACGATCATAAAACATCGCATCAATGTCTTTAATAATTTCAGGATAAATCAAATCCAACTAAATATTGTTAACTAATCAATATTAATACCGCTCTCGCACTCCTAATTCATAATTTAGCCTATGAATACCGGTTGCTAACTTACTCGATAGAGCGGGCGCTATGGTCTTGATGATCCTGGCAGCACGGTTCCCTCAAATCTCGGGCTCCAGGGTCATCAAGGCTAGCCTTGCTTGGCTGGGACTTGCAGCAGTCTCCAGCGGAATGAGTTGTGTGCGGCCGTCGCGAACGATGATGGAACCAATATCGTCGATTCAACACACAGGAAGATATCTCTGGTGTTGAAAGACTTAAGGGCAAATTATTATATTCTTTTACTTTAAGCTTGGTTGCTTGTGGACTAAAATGTCTTCTTCCTTTCCACAGTCGCAGATCGAAACACACGTCCGCCTCCTTCCATCTGCCGTACACAACTGGTAGTTCCTGCTCCTAACGCTACTCCATGGTTACGGTAGTCAACAAATCATCGATTCGCTGAACTAACCGCACCACAAATTCACTTTGGATAAAAAAAACTAATCTAGTTTTTTACCGCGATGCTCTTGGCATCAACCAAACTTCTTCACAAACTTTGAAGTAAAAAAAACTACACCGAAATTGCGTCATTTGAAAGTTCAAATGACGTAACTTTACAACTACGTAAAAAGATGACATTATATTTGTCAAGACGCCTTTCCATGTTACAGAGAGGAGAGGAGAGAGAGAGAGAGAGAGAACACAGATGGGATGGTTGTAGACAGAGGTAGCATCTGACACTATTTCTAACCGTTTGTCTTCCATTCTCCCCACTCCATCTCCCCCTGTGCCCAGTCAATGCTGCTACTCTCAGACAACACTTCAGACAGAAGGGCACCTGCCGCCCCCAAGGACAGCACTCCGTCCCTGACTGCCAGACAAGCATATCCTCCATGAAGAATGACCGCCCCTCAGCCCATCGTCACGTGGTCTGGTGTCAGTGGCAAACAAACTGGTTTGGGATGAAGTGGCACAGGAGAGGGACTGAGTCGTTAAGGGTGGATGAGTGGCACAGGGGGGCGCAGGAGGGATGGACTGAGTCGTTAAGGGGAGTGAAGTGGCACAGGAGAGGGACTGAGTCGTTAAGGGATGAAGTGGCACAGGAGAGGGACCTGAGTCGTTAAGGGGTGAAGTGGCACAGGAGAGGATGAGTCGTTAAGGGATTGAAGTGGCACAGGAGAGGGACTGAGTCGTTAAGGGATGAAGTGGCACAGGAGAGGGACTCTGAGTCGTTAAGGGGTGAAGTGGCACAGGAGAGGGACTGAGTCGTTAAGGGGATGAAGTGGCACAGGAGAGGGACTGAGTCGTTAAGGGTGAAGTGGCACAGGAGAGGGACTGAGTCGTTAAGGGATGAAGTGGCACAGGAGAGAGGGACTGAGTCGTAAGGGGGTTGAAGTGGCACAGGAGAGGGACTGAGTCGTTAAGGATGAAGTGGCACAGGAGAGGGACTGAGTCGTTAAGGGATGAAGTGGCACAGGAGAGGGACTGAGTCGTTAAGGGTTTGAAGTGGACAGGAGAGGGATGAGCGTTAAGGGGAAGAGAAGTCAAGGGGATGCTGTCA
>CM031603.1:98553013-98578013 GCA_018398815.1 Conus ventricosus | reverse complement strand
GTTCTGTTTGGCTCTCTTTTGCTTTATAAAAAAATCAGTGATGAAAAAAAGAAACCAGCACTGGGCAACAAACCATGTACGCTGTAAAATCAGCACTGGGCAACAAACCATGTACGCTGTAAATCAGCACTGGGCAACAAACCATGTACGCTGTAAAATCAAGCGCTGCAGAAACGAGGGTAACACAATTTGCATTGACCTGACATGTTTTTTTCCCCTTCGGTGTTTTGTAATGACGTCACGAAGATAATGCTAGGAGATATCGACATGCTGCACGTACTTCGACCATTCCACTCTCCATATTGAGCGCTGCTAGAAATGCGATCATTTCTAGATATTGGTATAATTTGTATATATGTATTGCAGCGTAATGACCGGTAGCAGAAGGAATTGGTTAACATCAGGTGATCAGGAGCAGCCCACCAGAGAAAACGCTACACTGCTACCATGTGACTTCAGAGGTGTTAGTGTCATGTTAGAGGTGGGACCAAATTACCTAGGCAATATCACACAAGTTGAAAGGGGAAACACGTCTTCAAAATTTCACTGCTGAAAGCCATTGGAGTTGTACTGCCTCATAATTTTGGTGTGTCACTGTCACCTCTGAAGTGGACATGCCAGTATCTATTTGTATTCTTCATTGTGGACAGTAACACTACAGTCTATTTTAGTCTTTACTTGCATTCCATTTTCTTCCAGAAATCTCGACCGATCCCTACTTTACATGGATGCGCTTCCATCAATCTGAGCCTGTTTTTTTTTTTCATATGTTGTCACATTTTCATGACTGTAAAACAATCCCCTGTGTATGCGGACAGACTACTACACATCTACTCTATTCCCTCCCTCAATAAACAAAGCTGTATCTTCTGATGGACTGTTTCCAAATACGTTTAGACAGATACACGCACAGATGACTTTAAAAAGAAACAGATTCAAAAACCGACAGAACAAACATCAACACCATACCCACAATAGAACTGCAGCACGCGCAGGATAACTATCAACACCTCGCATCAATCTTGCTATCATTGTTATTACTGTTATTATTATTATCATTATTGTTGTTGTTGTTTTTTGTTGTAGTTGTTGTCGTCGTCATCGTCGTCGTTGTTGTTCTCATCATTACCATTATCATTATCAGGATTAATGTTGATGATGGTGGTGGTGGTGGTGACGATGATGATGATGATGATGATGATGATGATGATGATGATGATGATTTTTTGAGTAAACTAAAGCAACTTGAGCAGTCTCTCTGGCTGATGAGAACAAACGATCTTTGGTCATCGTTTATCCAGGTTGTAAACATATCTAACTGTATTTCTATATCCTTCAACATGGTGGTATCATTCTAGCGCTTTTGTGTTGATGTGCATTCTCTTGATGAGATACAGTGTTGTTTTCGAGCACAAACACAGTCTTCATGTATTCTGGTAAGCTTTAAGTTCGCTGTTAGTAAAACCTTCTTGATGCATAGATTTCGCAGAACGAAAAATTGATTAGTTAGCAATCAGGGTTGTTCCATTCTTCTTTCTTTTCACAAAGGTTTTTTTTTTTTTACATTTTGCAGCAGTCATTTCATTACCAGAAAGCAGAGACATTTCGCTTACTCACTGAGTCTCAAAAACTGTGAAATCACGTTGAATACCAACAGGCTGTAAGCATTAATATTTTTGTGTGCGAATCATTCTCAGTGAGGGTCCACATAAGGGGACTAGTCTCTAAGAAATGATGCACTGCATACCATACTGTACATGTATCTTTGAGTTTCATACTTATTCTTTATTTCCCTCTTTTTCCAAACTTTAACTTGCTTAGTCTGCAGTGTATAAAAGGAACCCCCAGGGAAAACGTCTGAGGTGTTGGGCATCCCCTTGCATGATGCAGTGTCAGACACTTGTCCATCGCTCCTAGGTCGATTAAGGCTATGTACCCTATTCTCACACATTCTGTTTTAAGTCAGTTCATTTCTTTTTAAGCTCTGGTAATTATAAGTCTAACAGTACAATTTAGAGTATAACACAGGTAAACATTTCAAGTTCAACGCATAAACAGATCTAATTTTTTACGCACATGAATACCAGCACAGAGCCTTTTTTTAACAATCAACGTGTCATTCAGATGCACTGATACAAGTTTTGAAAACAAACATAAAGGATTAGAATTATATGTAGCCATTCTATCTTCCCTTTTCAGCAGGGCTGTGTTTTACAATAGGTGGCGATTAAAGTTGAGTGCTGGATTTTGCCCTGGATTATTGCTGTGTATAGCAATCATGATATTAAAGCACAAGAAGAAGCTGAAACAAAGTTGATGAATTTAGAACTAGTTGACTGGTGGTTTTCAAGTGGAACGGCTGCTGGTGGAAATTGAAATAAGAGCAAAAACAGAAGGATAAACACCCACAACAACACAGCACCTTTCGACCTATTTGGTCATCTTCAGGCAAGGCAAATAACGCATAAGACAATGAAAATGAAAATGAAGGACGAACAGACTGTCATTGATTTCTTTGAACTGGGTGCAAGGAGGCTCCAAATGAGGCATCTGTTTACCTTCCTGCCTGTCATTCTCCCTTACCTCCAGTATGTAACAATGAAAGAATAAGTTCTGCTGAATTACTTTAAAGCTGAGGGTGCCATAATGTTAGAGGAAACTCTCTCTCTCTCTCTCTCTCTCTCTCTCTCTCTCTCTCTCTCTCTCTCTCTCTCTCTCTCTCTCTGCATCTTTCCTTCCCTCCTTCCCCCCCTTCTCTCTCTCTCTCTCTCTCTCTCTCTCTCTCTCTCTCTCTCTCTCTCTCTCTCTCTCAGAAAAAGAATGAAAAACGAATTACCACGATATCCGTCTTCTCTGTTTTTCTCACCCTTCCTCTCTCCTCCATACATGCTTTCCTCCTTCCCACTCTTCCTCTGCCCCTCCCCCCCTCTCTCTCTCTCTCTCTCTCTCTCTCTCTCTCTCTCTCTCTCTCTCTCTCCTTCTTCCTTTCCCCTCTTACCCTTCGTCCAGTCCACCCCCCCCCCCCCCTTCTCCCCATCCTCCAGACACTGCTCAAAGCTGTCCCGTCTGAGGGGAAATCGAACGTCATAGACACTGTCTACAGACTGAACAGATGTGTGGTGTTGCACCTCCAGAGTCTGTGTCTCTCTCCAGTTTGACCGTGTCTGCCAGGGAAAACCCAGTGAGTCTGTGTCTCTCTCCAGTCTGACCGTGTCTGCCAGGGAAAACCCAGTGAGTCTGTGTGTCTCTCCAGTCTGACCGTGTCTGCCAGGGAAACCCCAGTGAGTCTGTGTGTCTCTCCAGTCTGACCGTGTCTGCCAGGGAAACCCAGTGAGTCTGTGTGTCTCTCCAGTCTGACCGTGTCTGCCAGGGAAAACCCAGTGAGTCTGTGTGTCTCTCCAGTCTGACCGTGTCTGCCAGGGAAAACCCAGTGAGTCTGTGTGTCACTCCAGTCTGACCGTGTCTGCCAGGGAAAACCCAGTGAGTCACTGTCAGTCATGTCCCCGGCTAGCTGGAAACCATTCTCGTCGTTCCCCTGTCTCGTTATTTAGTCCCCTGTCTGTGCGTTTTATTCATCACCCTGTCCTAGATCCTAGCATTGAGTGCATGTTCAGTGACTTTTTATTCATTTCTTTGTTTTATTAGTCAATCTCTTTGCTGGCTTCTGTCGACCATTCTGTTTAATTTCCAGTGCTTTTCTTGGACCTGTTTACCATTCTCTTTTCTGATTTGGTCTCTGTTTCCTATTCTTCTCCGTCACGAAGTGTTTGTCTTCAGTTAGTGTTTCTGAGACTTCTTGTTATTACCATTGTCCTATTGCATGTGAGCTGACTGACTTCTTGTTATTACGCTTGTCCTATTACATTGAAGCTGAATGTTATATGCTTATACACTCGTGTCATTATTCTCTCGTTTCGTGACTTCTACTCATCACTCTTGTGATTCATTCTCTTTACTGTAGAATTTCCTTCATTGCTCTGTCTTATCATTAACTCTTTGTCTTTGGGAGCCGGAATAGCTCAGTTGGTAGAGCGCCTGACTAGTAAGCTTGGTGATCCTGGGGTTGCGGGTTCGAACCTCCGCCGGGGCGTTTCGGTACAGGGGGATTTTTCCCTCAGAGTTAACATTGGTTCTGACTCCATTTCCCATACAGTCCTTCGAATGAGACTATAAACCGAGGTTCCGTGTGTGAACGCACGCATAACATCTTGCACACACGTAAAATCCCATCACCAACTTTCGGAAGAGTAGGCCAGTTTGGCCGTTGGTATGGATGACACGTTACACATAGCACGCACCCTGCGTGAGAAATGGAAAGAATGAAGGAAGTAAGGAAAATGAGTGATCGATATTGAACGATACTGACTGGATGACACGGGGAACGAGTGAATGAAGCGCCAGCTGGCAGCTCTTCAGTCAGCACTACCCAGGTAGGCAGCCCGTTGTGTAAACGAGTGTTGATTGTAAAGCGCTTAGAGCTTGGCCTCACGCCGAGAATAGGCGCTATATAAGTATTCATTATTATTATTATATTATTATTAACTAGAGAGAGAGAGAGAGAGAGAGGAGAGAGAGAGAGAGAGAGAGAGAGAGAGAGAGGCAGAGAGAGAGAGAGAGAGAGAGAGAGAGAGAGAGAGAGAGCAGACAGAAAAAGAGAGAGAGAGAGACAGAGAGAGAGAGAGAGGCAGAGAGAGAGATGGACAGATAGAGAAGAGAGAGAGAGAGAGAGAGAGAGAGAGAGAGAGAGAGAGAGGAGGAGAGAGAGAGAGATGTATATGTTAATAGTCCCTTACCCATACTGAATGCAGACTGAGTTCATTCACTGATGACAAATAGTCCAGAACCGTTTGACTGTACATGTGAGAGCTAAATCAACAAAATAAACTATAGAAAGAAAAGGAAGGAAGGCACCACACACACACACACACACACACACACACACACACACACACACTGATGTCAGAGACGGAAGGTACGGGTTTATAGATGTTCCACCAACTTCAAGGCGCACGTACACACCATGAGAATAGACACAGCACATGTTGACCACAGCCCTGAAGTCACCTAGAAATGTTTTTCCACTGACTCAGTCTATCTGTCTGTCTGCCTGCCTGTCTGTCTGTCTTCCACTCACTCTCTCTCTCTCTCTCTCTGCGCAGAATAAATAAGCATATAGAGCGAACTACATATGGGTATGGACAAATCCACCAGTTGCCTATTTATCAGTCTGACTGTCTGTCTCTCTGTCTGACTGTCTGTCTCTCTGTCTGTCTCTCTCCCTCTATATCTTTCTTTCACGTCTTGAACCCTATCCACCATCAAGGGCTTCGTCTCTGTCTTGGAACTTTCCGCACCACCCATGTGTACAGCCTGTATGCAGAGGCAGGTGAACCCTCACTGTCCAACGGAGGCTGAAACTATCTTTGAAATTACTGTATCAGACTGTTCTCTGAACTGGAACACCCTGCCTATGACTGTGTCTTTGACCCTCAGTTCCAAAGTAAATTCGAAAACAACCCTAACTGTATTCCGCCGTTTGGTCTTCGTATGCAGCCTCATGCGCTGAATGCAGGTCTAGACCTAGGAGTTGTGTCTGATTTTTCCAAGTTTCCAGATAAGCCTCCATGGACATTTTCCACACCAGAGATTCGTTTTGACCTTGCAGCTTTTCGTAAAGAGTCTACCAGCTCTCTGGCATACAAGGTGTGACGAAACGCTTGACAAAACCATCCGATCGGTCCCACTAAAACCCCAAACCAAAAAAAAAAATTCAAATCTATGCCCACTCCCCTCTCTCAGCCCCCCTCTCCCCCTTTCTCTCACTTACGATGTGCGCATCGCACGGCTGACACAACGACAAGGGAAAAACTTGCATCACGATAAACGCGTGACGCCTTTCGTTCTTGTAAGCCTTCCCCTTCCCCCTCTCTTCCCCGCGACACAAAGACATGTTGCCGCTCTCTCCACCACCACCACTAACCCCCCCCCCCCCCCCAACTCTCCTTCCCCACTCTGAGTAGCTACGACGCAGTGAAATCTCAATTTCATTGTGGCAATTGCCCCCCGCCTCCCCCCTCCCCCCCCCCCTCTATCCTCTACTGCCGTGCCCTCCACCACCACTCACCCCTCTCATATCTACAGTCCGTGCACTGGCTGATACTGGTGAATTGAGTCTCTTGGTGAGAGTCGGTGTCTATACGGACGCATAAAATAAAACCGGCTGCTGAAGTCAGTGAGCTGGGCCGATTAGGTTCAAACGGTTGCCGAGGCGACTGGTGATAAGACTAGATCCCTCCCCCTCTCACCCCTGATGTTTGAGTGACAGGTTGTCACAACCGCATTCCGCAGTTAGAATACATTTATACTAGCCGCACATGGTCGCACCTTCACTGACCCTCAAGACTCCATGTAGACCAGACCAGAGGAAGACAAAGAGACAACTAGAGAAGGCGTTGGGAAATCCTGGTAACCTCGCTGATCTCAAGTCATTCACTGTCAATTCCCAGGAAAAGTGTTGGAACTCTGTTTTACCTTTTCGAATCTATGTATTGATTTTTTGTATGCTGTGTGCGTTAAGATTGTAAATTTGTACAAATGGTTAGCAACATGTATCAAACTGATGATTGATTATTATGTGTAGAGTTTGCTTGCCTCATATGCAAAAGCTCTCTCCAGTGGTTATGCTAGGTTCACACTATGGAAACTGTGGGAAACTCTGCAGTCTGCGCGTTAAAGAAACTGCTTTGGAAACCGTCTATAATAAATGTGACTGGAGTTTCTGTCGACAATGTGAACGCTCGACGAAATTATACAGAAACTGCGAAGCTCCTCCCCTATTTTGCTCTTTTCGCGCCATTCACGCTGTGCGGGTCAATTTCAGTCAGTCTCGTGTACAAAAACTTTGTTGCCTACCTGTTCACACTTTGGAAAACGATATGGAAACTCGGTGCGTCAGTGTCCTAGTTTCTTCTCGGCCTGTATTTCCAAACAACTTTTGCAGACTGAGATGGAAGGAAACAGGCTTGGCAATCTATCGGGAATATCCGATAGAGGTAATGCAGTTTGTTGAAGGGGGTAATGTGAGTTTTCTCTGTGCAGATTTCGGTTACCCGACAAGAAATTGGGGCTGTTTCCAGGCCGGTTTTCCATAGTGTGAACTAAGCATTATGATTCTTTGTTAACTATCTGACCATTGTTCTTTGTGTTCACCTGACTTTTGCCAGTAGGCAATTCTGTCTGTTAAGACAATAATTGAATGATTAATTTTGGTCAGGAAAACAGTATGCCTGTGCTAAGTTAAGAAACTGCTACCCTGATTTATAATACTGGTGATTGTTGGAATGATTTGTAGTGTATGACTTTAAGTCTACACCACATGTGTACCTGGACTCAGTGTAGCCCAAGTCAGTGTGATTTAATTCATAAGAAACACGGAAGAGTTGTTTGACTGAAACTATGTAACATAGTATTACTGTCTCCTACCCTTTTGTAAGCTTAACTCAGTCTTTAAACAAAAGTGGAGATTAATAGTTATAGCAGACACTCTACCATAGAGAATGTAAATATGCGGGTTCAAAACCACCCATGTTATTTTGCACGAAAACCCCCTTTTCAATCCAAATCACGTCCATCTCATATCAGTTTTGGCCAAAATTAACACCTGTTTTTAAACAAATTAACACCCCAAAACCTCTAAAATTGACGCAATCGACACTTTAAAACGGGGGGGCTTACGTGCTAGATAAGATTTGGTGATCGTGAACAAACATATTTACATTCTCTCCACCGCTATTAACGTCCGCGGGACTGAACCCTTGCTACTTTTCTAATATTATCTTCTACTTCTAGCTCTATTATAAATCAGAACAAACAACTGGCTTTCCATCTTGATTAGTTATTTTTACATCCAATGAATTTATATCTACGCTAATTAATTCTTTAAATTGGTTGTCTCGTTCAAACGTATTATAACTGATAATCGCAAACCCCGCCGCCCTAGTTGGTAGCAAAACTTTAGAACTGTAGATGGATAGCCAGCAAATAAATTAGCACATGTTCTTAACTCTTGTAAATGAACATACAAAATGGGGTTTACGAGAAATCAGATGGTCTATTACCTAAATATTTATAAATGCCCGATTCTACAAGGCCGTGTGTGCGGAGCTATATGTTTCACCACTGCCATAAAAGCCCATAATTCGAGCAAGGCTTCTAGGAAAAACATACCCCCTTTTTTCTTTAAGTTCTGGAAAATTTACAGTAATTCTGAGGTTTGCCTCGTTAATTGTTAACAATATGCCAAATTCGCTAAGTACTTCTTTTAAAGAACAAAAGTTGTAGTAGCCATCAGGTATTGTTATATGAGTTATTTGATTGCCTTGTTCGCCATTAACATTAATCCAGTTATTCTGAGCCTTTTCAGATATGTTAGCCCACATAACTTTAAACCCAATTCTCTAAGGGCAACCCTTATAATTACCGCGCCTATTGTCATTGAGTGCGTTAAGACACACGTTTGTTTTGTTGCGCATCTTTTTATAACTATTTAAAAAAACTAATTTAAAAATGGTAGCATTTAAATATATTGAACATGCTGCTTACAATGTAGGAGCATTTTATAACCCAAATCTTTGACTTCAGTTTACTAACCATTGCAGTAGATGGATCCTACGGCTTCCAAGTCAGACTTGTTAAACCCACTAACTAAATATTTAAACCCACAATAAAGAGCGACAGAGTGCCATCAGCATGGACATCCCACCCTATGGCTTTTTTCCAGAATCAGTTAATTTTGCCATTTACTGCGCAACTACTGGCTGCAGTGTTTCATATGCAAACCATTTAAACCATCCCAATCTTTTAGTAAGGTCAGTATATAACTTTCATGTTTATTACCAGTACAGGCGAATACTGATGAACTGCAAGTGCCCTCTCCTGCGACAACGCGTTTTATCCATTTAACAGCCCAATGGACAATAATGCATATGAAAGAATCTGCAACGAATTTAATATTGATCCTTCAACTGATTTTAGACAAAAGTTAGACCGCAATCATGGGTTAGGCACATTGTATTTGTGGGGTGAACGTAGAGAATATACTTATGACTACTGGCCTGGCCCACACCTCTTTTCAACCAGACAACAAGTTCGATTGGGATCCATAGAACAAAAAACACCCTAATGCTTGGACAACATTTATCTTAGATGAAAGTAAAGGCCTAACAATGCCAGGAGTGCAAAGACTTAATGACTCCATAAGGACATACGTTTGGTGTCTATTAGGAGCACAAACACAGACCAATTTCTAGCATAGTAGATCAATCTACGGGCTTTGATGTTTAGAAAACAATTTCTAGTTAATTTAGAAGATGCTATTAACTCTGCTGTTGATTTGCCTGCCAGCATACAAAGGTATCAAGACGTTCTTCCACACGCTAGGTCAAAGGTTGACTTTGTTGTAGGTTATGGATTATACATGCTACCCTCTGACCTTAGACTGCAGATTGGTATGATACAGAATTAAACAATGAAATCCTCATGCTGGAGACGACCAAGACTTAGGGCACAAATAAATACTTAAACACAAGGCCCGCTCCATCCATTTTAAAGAAAGTACCTACCCCTGAAGAAAGCGACCCACCACCAGTTATAAGCGATCCACAACCAAAAAGCAGCCGAAAAGCACGCCACCTGTTGATCTGCCTCTCACTGACAGTCATACTAGCGAAAAGACAGCCCCTTTTTGTATTTTTAACTTTTACTGGATTAGCTATACTTTATTTTCACTAAAAATTAATCCAGCAGCTAGCACTCCTAACGTCCACAGATGGTCGGCCATATAACCAGCCACCTTACCTATAGTAGACAAAAACCCAACTAACAACACTGCCTATTATGCCAGGCAGAGCATCAAGCGCTTTAGCTGCTAACTTCTTTAATAAGTTTGCTAGATGATGCAATTGTTTTCTAATCCAACTTTTACCGGGCTGAGGCGTTGGAGGAGCTACTGGTCCGGTTGGCGCACTGCCAGTTAAAAGCATAAACGAGTGTAGAGATAGCAAACCCAACAGCCGTTAATATACTAACTATTGTAATCCCCTGTTCCCTGAACAGAGTCCTTATTCTTTCTGCCAGCGTAGTGTTTTCATGAAGTATTCTGTTTATAGTTTCTCTGATTCTGTTTATTTGTGATGCTAGATGCGCTCTGTTAGTAGACAACGTTTCTAACCTGGCTGCCCTTTCTATCATTAAATCCTGTATTTTCTGCTGTATTCTAGCCTTTTCTTCTCGCCCTAAATTGTTATCATCTGCATCAGCGAGTTTATTTTTTCTTCTTCTATCTCTCTATCAACTCACCAAGTTTTGCCAAATTGTTTGTTAGTTCACCCTTATTGTCGCAGAGCAGCATTAAGCCCCAGGATTTCACGCCATAGGCAATGGAGGAATCGTCAATGTTTTTAACTGTGTCTCCTCATTAAAACTCGTTTCAATTTCTGCTATTGCTTCATCTGTTCTTTGCCCTAAATCTTGAAAAGAGGTCATTTCTATTTCAGATCGTGTTGGCAACTCTTGCTCCAAGTTCTGTAAAAGACTAACAGCCTCAGGCCTTAAATTTAAATGTTTAATCGCCTTTGGTCGGCAACAGGAATCCTCTGCCTAATTGTGTTTAGTTTTAAAAACTTCGTTGGGTCTGGCTTTGTAGTAACTCTTACAAAATTTCCTCTGCTAGTTCTTATATACAGATGGTTGCTTTTATCAATCTTAAAATCAAAAGGACATGACCTTCTGGCGGCTCTAGTCCTAAGCTTATTGTAGAATGAGTTAATTCTATTTGTTAATAGTTCTGCACGAGATGCGCTAACTGAAGGGGGTGTTTCTGATTCTTCTAATGAAGGGATTGAAGAACCCTTTTACTGCTCTTTCAAGTTCTTCGCGCAATGAAGGACCTAATTCTGTTTCATCTTCTTCAAATGAAGGGCTGGCAGATCTCTTTCTTCTTCTTCAATAGGATCAATCGCGTTCAAAATCTTCATCCATATTTTTTTATTTATATTATTTTTTGTTTTATAAAAATGAACTCATACGGTTGTGACCTCGATCCATACAGAAAAGAAAAGGAGCCTCATGGTGTAAGAGGTATAAGGCAGACTGTAATTAGTGTAAATACTCCATCAACAGTTCCGCCTGGACAAACTTTAATAGTAAAGTTCCCTGATCTTGGCGCTGACGATGTTATAATGCCAGGCACCGCTAAACTATCATTCAAAATAGATATTAAATCGACAGATCCTAATGCACTGTTGTTGCTAATTTAGGCAGGCTATCGTTAATCATATAGTAATCAAACTAGAGGATAAAGAAGTCTTTGTACTAAACGAAGCAGACATTTTTGCCCTCTATTCTGATCTATGGTTGCCTAAAAAAGAAAGAAAAGATAAAGTTTATCAGGGAATACAAGGCCCAAACGGTCTCAAGCACAGCTTAAAGCGGAGGATGCAAAGAATGATGTTAAAGATGAGGCAGTAGCAGAAGCATTTGGCAACAGATTCTGTATCCCTCTAGATTTTGAGCTGTTAAAGACGCATATGCCATATTACCAAGGCGCACTAAAAGAAAAACTTACTTATGATCTGACATTTAATCCTAGCGATTCTGTCGTTCTGTCTGAAGATCCTTTAGCCAAATACACAGTTAGTGACATTTCTCTTGAGTTTGATGTTGTTACTAACCCTGAACTGGTCAGAACAATCTTAACCCAGTATAAAAGTAACGGTTATTTATTATGAAAACGTTATGCACGCCATTACAGAAAACAGAAACAAGCGAGACACTCTTTGGAACATACATCTAAATCAGTCTCTGAAGTCTTTAAAAGGAATTTTGTTCTTGTTTACTGAAGAAATAACTCCTTTTCAGAGAGAATCAGAAGAGTTTTATAATCCAAAATTGAGAAGGTTGACTGTTCAATAAATGGCAAGTCTGATCAGTTGTATTCGGGTCGCGGACTTTTACCTCACCAACACTTTGATGAAATAAGAAAGTTGTTTGCTGGAGGTAGGCAAAGGGATCCTGCAGTTGATCGTGTATGTAAAAAACTTCGCCTTTATGATGTAAGACTAGAAGACTACTTAATAACTAAATATGGGCTGTGGCTGGATTTTAGATCCACATTTGACAACAGACTGTTTGGAAGTGGAGAAAGGGTAGGCAAGATGGTATAAAAATAAATATTCACAAGAAAGCAGACGGAAACGCCCCAATAAAAATGCATGTTTTTATGGTTTGTGATGCTCAGTTAAACATTGAAGAAAACAGGTTAAAAGACGTGGCTTATTAAAATGCAGAAGAAATATTCTAATAAAAACAGATGGATAGCTTGAAGTTTCTGCCAAAAGATCCGCACTGTTCTCTTTTCTGCGGGATTTACTGGTGTGGGAAAACTGTCTTCGTACTTGATTTGTTACAAACACATATACAGGTTTCATTACGAACACATTGTTATATTCTGCACACACCATTAAGTACAACAAGTCTTACAAAGAAAGGAAGTTTATTTGGACAGACGATAATATATTTTAGTTGATCCTAGCGACAAACTGAGCGACTGTTTTAGAATATTACTATAGACTATTTGAGGGAACTGAAACACTGTTTATTATTGATGACTGTTCGGCTGAACGAGACATTGTTTAAAAAAAGAAAAGCTCTGTCAAAGCTAGCCTTAGTTTCTGTGTGGCTCTTAACTCAAAATATAATGCTGTCTTAAAAGACTTTCGATCGCAGTTAAAATCGGTTGTATTATTTACACTAAGGACAAAGATAGTTTTGAAGAATGTTTAAGTGAAAATTATATAATAAGGGACAAAGATGAGCTAAACAAAATAAAAGAGCAGTTAGAAACATCTAAGCACGCTAAGCTATGCTTACGGACTGACCCCCAGTTCAATACGTTTGTTTATTATAATTTATTTATTATTGATTGCTTATACAATTTGTTTATTAATAATTTAATATTAAAAAGAATGTCTCGGGGGCCAGAATCAAAAGCGCAGCTAGCTCCTAAATGTACTGCAGTAGAGCTAAAGACCTAGCGGACACAACCGAGTTTGATCTAATAGGAGTGCCAGGAAATGTTTATGGATTTGAGTACACAGATGATGGGGTTTACAAACGAACAGAAATTGAAGACAAAAAACGACAGCAATATCCTACCCTAGAAGATATAAGAAATTTAAGGGCAAACGATTTTGGTAAATATGAATACAAACTTCAAAAAGAGAGAATGCTTGGGCGTTGCTTCCTGAAATTGATTGGAATTTAAGTTTGAACTGAGAAGCCCCCATGTATACTACGATAAAAACAACAATTTTAGAAAGGCTTTGAATGCGGGCCCCTATCTTGTTAGCCTAGTTCCAGGAATGCAACAGAAAAAACATATTGAAATAACTAGCAGGGTTCTGAATATATGCTAAAGAGAAAGAAGTCCTTAGCTGAAGTGGGGGCGACACTGTCGGTTTAGAATTGACTCCAACGCTACAGTCACTACCTAGGCAAATGACGATGATTTTTCGCTTATTTATTACACCGATGGAGGAGATACTAGTTTGCCAGAACATACGTTAATAGAGGTATACAAATAAAGGCTGAAAACTTGGATGCCCCTCTTAAGCTCGTTATTGCAATTACTAAAAACGGAGATGAAATAAACACCCTTGTATCATCTGACAAGGTTACTAATAATGGTTGACAAAGACAAACTAACAGTACTCGACTTTATTTTCATTAAGTATGTTGATTTTATTGCGTTTTACTCTGTTGATGAAGTGCTGGCAGAAGGGTTAATAAAAAGATTAATTTAAAAATAATCTTATTTAAAAAATGGAGGTTCAACAGTTTAGGTTAAAGCAAATAACTGAACTTCAAAAAGAAATAGAAAGCGACTTGGATAAGTATAGAGTTACTAGAAAGAAATATGCTAAAGCTTTAAATACTCTTTCTTATGTAATTACTGGCTCATCAGCTGTAGCTAGCGTAAGTGCGGGGTCTAGTGTTGCTGTTTTAGCTAGTGGGGCTGGGGCGCCAGTCTCTTTAGCATTAGGGGGTCTCGGGTTAGGGTTAGGTGCTGTGTCTATGATTGTAAGTGCCGTTTTAAAAAATTAACTCCTAAATTACAAAAGCACACTGCCATTGTAGCCTTAGCATCAGCAAAACTTTGTTCATTAAGATTAAGAATAAGCAAATCATTACAGGATGAAAACATTACGGACGAAGAATTTCAGAAGCTTATGGCCGATGGTGAGGATTATAGACGACAAAAAATTGAACTTCAAAGGGTGGTGAAAGACTTTTACTTCACGACAGGTAGACACTGATGCAATTAAACAGAACATTGAAAACAACACATGATCGGGTAACTCCAAAATAAGCCAAAAAATAAGTTTAACAAAAAAATAAGTTTAGCAAACACTATTTTTTTTGTTAACTCACTGTGTTTGGCGGGACAACTTGCAGCTCTTCGCAAACAAAGGATCTTTTAGGGGCAGGCTTTTTAGACGAGAGAGTCTCTCTTAAATAATATACAGGAGGGGCTGTTTTCATGATTCTTTCAACTTCATACACATCTACACTCCATATAGGATCTGTGGCTCTAATTCTAACATCGCCCTCTGCCTCTCCAGGAGCATACAAGTATCTTACTTTTAGTCCAAACGGCAAGAGTTTTTGAGTCCCTGCGCATCTTCAGTAATGCTAATTTTTTAAAACTTGATTGCGTTTACTGGCTTAAGGCCTGTTGCTTTAAATTCTTCATTGTTCATGGCACGTAAGACTGCCGGCAATCTTCTAACCCATTCTGTGTTACGCGTTCTGTCCATAATTTCTCTATGATATTGATAGGTAAACAGGCGTTCAGCTAGATTCTTATTAAAGTTTTCTACTAAGGCTTGTGATCGATGGTTGCCTGGGATCCCTCTCTTAACTGTAACATGATGTTTTAAAAACAGTTGGTTTACAGAGCCTTTAAAACTCTTTCCCATCATCAACTTGAATCATTCTAGGATACTTTAATGGGCCTCGCATGTATATTTTGTTGTAAAGCCACAGCCACAGCAGTTGAGCTTTTATCCGTTAAAGGTTCAGCGTCTTTGTATCTTGAAGCCATGTCAACAACTGTCAGAGCATACTTAAACTTTTTCTTCTGATTTGTCATGTGGAAGAATAGCAAGTCCATCTGGTGGGTGTCATTTGGAACTGATTTAAAACAAATCGAGGCCTTATTATTCTTTTGGGGGCAGGCAGATATATTTGCCAAATTGCCTGTTTTGAAAGCCAGTCTTTCGCATCTGATTCAGACACTCTAGCAGCTTTACTCAGTTTTTCAATAGCAGTCTTTCCTTTCCAATACCCTTTAGGAGAATAATATATTTTGTACTTGTCCATAAGAAGGACTTGTATTTTAATTGGATTTTAAATTGTTTGTGCAAGAATATAGATTGCTCCCATAGCACCCACAATAAAACCAATTTCTGCTATTTTCTGTTCTTCTGATGGTTCATAAAAGTCAGACAGTTCTGGAGGTGGGGCTGTTAGAAACTTCTTTCCTGTCACTAAGTAATACTCATTCATTGCGCCATCAACGTCTGTAAATGTGTGCTCTGCATGGCCCTGTTCCCTTAACTTTTTATTAATAAAGTCTAAGTGAGGAATTCGTCTTTTCTCATAAGCATCTCTTGCCTTAGCTAAATCTTCTATTGCCTTGTTATGCCGTTCCTCTCTTCATCGGACTGCAATTTACTAAACATATAATTGCTTCCAGAGAAGGCCAAGGCATTAACAATAGCTCCTCCTACCATCATAACTACTCCAGACATCTTTTATAAATCAATATTTTCTAGATTAATCTTTCTATGACTAATATTTTCTGGGATAATCCCCTGTGCAACAAGAAAGTCTTTTGACGCAATCCCTGCAGTAATTACAACTATAACCTTAACAGACATCCTCAATGTCTAACCTTCCTAGATCCGCTGACTTCATTTTAAACATGTTTTTTTGCTAACACGCTATAGCCTATACTAAGACCGCCAATCACAGCAGAATGGTAAATCGTATTGATAATCTTTTTTCGCTCATCTTTTTATTAACTAAAAAAATAATTAAAATAATCATAATACGAAAGGCTGTCTATGTGCTTTTTAATCAAATAATCTTTTGTTGTTAAGCTAAAATAAGGTTGCAACTAGTTTCGCGAATCTTCTGTCTTTCCCATGTTGGGCGGTTTTATTTCCTAACAAACATTTTGCAAGGGTTGAATAGACTATAACACCAACAACAGGCACTACATAATTAACCAGCGTTAAACTCATGGTTTTAAAAGTATTATATTATTTTTTATTGCTTTTAAAAATGGATTGTGACGAACTATTAAAGTGTGAAGACAAGCAGACTACTCCGTAGACCACTGCCATAAAGAAAGATTATACCTTCTGGCTGCGTGTGGAAAAACTAAACAGTATTTAGGCGTTGAACTAAGTATTGAACAGATCCAACAACTGTCTACATCAGACGTTGAGAAGTACTACGCTAGGTACGAAGCACAGCTAGGGTCAAAAATGGTTAGATCAGTGGGTCGGACAATGATTAGTTTATATGCTAAGTTAGTAAGTAAGATGGCGCCAGTTGATTCATCAGAAGATTTAAAATATGACTTATCACAAGATCCAGTTTTAAACAAGTCCCTAGAAACTCTTGCATGTGACATGTATTCCAGATTTGGAACTATGTTATGCCCATTCATCATGGATTAATTACTTTAATCATATTAATTTTAATCATAATTATTAAATTTAATCACAATAAAAAAAATGAGCGATCAGGAGAAGAAGACGCCGCAGGACAATCCGCAGGACCCTCCGCAGGAGCAGAATGTTACACAAGTGAATGTACCGCAAGTGAGTAGTGTTACTAAGTCTAAAAGTCCTGGACGCGTTGAGGCCGGGCGCAAACTAGCTGAATGGAACAGACTGCAAAAAGCAAACCAATCAGCGAAACAAAAATTGTTAGATAGTAAACAACATCGCCGTCAGCACCAACATCCCAATTAACAACAACACAATCACAAACAAACGATAAGATGTATTATTATGTATTGGGTGCTGTTGTGTTGTGTGGGGGAGTTTTAGCATACAAATATCTAACGCCATACTTAGCAGCAAAGCCGAAAGCCCCACAGTAAAAGAAGAAGAAGAACCAGCTTCTGCAAAAAAAAGTGCAGCCTCCTGTTGTAGACCCATTTTCTATGGAATAGTTTTTTAAAAACTAGATAAAGTACAAGTTAAGAACTAAATAAGTACAAGTTAAGTTAGTTATAGAAAGTACTTTTTAAGTTAAGCGCAAGTAAATTACAAGTTAAGTGCAAAAAAATAAGTACTAGTTAGGTTCTTAAATAAGTACTTGTCAGGTTCTTAAATAAGTACTAGTTAAGTTCTTAAGTAGGTACTTGTCAGGTTCTTAAGTTAAGTTCTTGTTAGGTTCTTAAATTAAGTACAAGCCAAGTCAGCCAAGTTAATCTTTTAAAGTTCTCCAATGCCCTACAGCATATGCAAACTCATGATTAACGTAAGTTCTCTTGTTATTGTTAGAGACTAGTGATTTCTTATTAACAGCAGTTGTGTTTACTTGATGAAGAGTAGAGCGCAGATTAACATTTGTGTGATAAAATACTTTGTTTTCAAAGAGAGCTTGCTTGTAGTTGTCGTAAGTTATGATTTTTTTTGACAACTTCTTTACTTATGCCCTTAGCCTTTTTCATTACAGAAGTCTGGCTGGCAACGCTGTACATCTTTGACCGCAAACCAACATATTCTTTGATAACTGTCCCATTAAGTTCATCCTTCATCTTTCCAATCACTTTCTTGTTCACAGTTGAATGTAAAGGACTGTCTTTTGGATAGTCGCATGTGTCGTACCATCCATCAGCTCCTTTAGCTACCTCGGTTTCTAAATCCTTATAGAAGTCTTCAGTTGGGACGTCTAGAATAAAAGAGTCAGTGTCTGTGTAAAGGACTCTTGCTCTGGGTACAGCGGTTTAAAGTAGTCGTACAGAATTCTAACATCAATAACTTTGACAACTCTAATACGGTAAAGCCGATAAACACCGGCTTGTCCAACTTAACATCCTTTTTCTTCATCATAATGCCAACCAGGCTGTCGTTAATCTTCTAAAGTCTTGATAGTTGGGTTTAGAGGCAAACTTAATTGCTTGGTTTTCTTTTGTAACTAATTTTACATCTTTACGTTTGTGTGGATTTTCCATAGTTTTGCCAAACAGCTGTTGTTCATCAGTTTAAAGAAGTCTTTTTCTGAAGCATCAGTGGCCTGGGTTCTAAGATCAGTGTTTCTTCTTGATGTATGGTCTCATAAAGGGCTCTTGATCAAAAGCAATGATTCTATGAACAGCTGTCAGTTTCAGTCCATGTCTTAGGTAAAACTGTAGGAGTCTGTAATGACAAACATACTTAGTTTTGTGGCGAGATTAGGCACAAGTTTAGGAGGCTCTGTGGGGGTCATCTTTAAGCTTCTGCGGCCAGAGGATAATCGTTGTGGAATCATGTATTTCATAAGGATATTCTAAGTCTACTTCCAAGATTAGTCCTGCTGGATTATCAGGCGGAAGCTGTGACAACGCACCTAACACAGTATTAACATCATGAGGTCATTTTATCATTTTAAAGTTTCTCAGTGGGAGCGGTTGAGACATGGCCCATCCATACAGATTGTTAGCGTCTAAGTACATTAGATAGTTGGATGGTTTAGTGGGATCAGAATCGTCTAAATATTTGTTGTTGGCTTTGCAGTAAGGATGTGAGGCCATGCTAATACCTCCCCGTAGACCGTCTTCAATCATCTGAAGTGTGGGTAGATCAGATATTAAGTCAATCTTGATGTTTGTAGACTTTAAGAAGGCGTCCCAATGAAAGGCCGGGTGCAGAGAATGAATGTGATGAGTCTAAGCGTAATGTTTCATGCATGTAGTTCTGTAATTCTGAAAGACGTCTGCCAATAAACACACGTCAGCTAATAAATATTGATCATGATAATCGCCATCGTTTGGCAGTGTAATTCTGTCCAGGCTTTCTGAGCGTATCATATTCAGCATCAGTTATGTCTTTGCCTCTAAGACTAGAAAAGAAAGCGCCTTTAGGGGGAAGTGAGTCTTCATCAAACCTGTCCCACGAGTTCATGTATTCATAAGGGTAAACTCCTTTACGCACTAAAGATGGGTCAAAGTATTGTTTAGTGATTGGAAAGTCTTGTTAGAGATCCTGCTAACTTATCTAAAACTCCCCATCAGATGTTGGCTGAGTCATAAAAGGATAAAGAGTCAAGAGTAAAAGTCATGTACTTTTCTGAAGACTGGCAATGCAGGTAACCCTCTTATATTCAGAAGTCACTGCTTGCATGATAAAATGAGAATCGTAGCCTCGTAAGTTATGAAAGAAGATAGGCAGTTTCCATTTTTTGGGGTCAACCTTTAGCTGAAGATTACATTGTTGTGCGCGGCCCCTCTAAACTTTCCAGTAATGTGATCGTGGTCTCTTACTGTGTCACCTAATAATTCTCTGTTACATATCCAGCAGTGTGTAGATGAGTCATAGCGTTCTTGGTCTTCAGGAGTCATAACAATGTCTGAAAGATTTAGTTGGTTGGATAACTGATTGCGAAGTTGTTTCATCTGCTCTAAAAATCTACTAGCTGCGGGGGCCTCTGTAAATCTCGGGCGTTGTGTGTGCCCCATCTGACCTAACAACAATAAACGCATAAGAACAGATCTGATGGTGGTTAATAAGGTGTTTTTTGTTCTTGCTGTTGTGGACCATAGTCTGCGGTAAGATTGATTCAAAGTCAGCATAAACCACGTACGGACTCATCTGCATTTTGTGTAAATTCTTAAAACTAACTTTAGAGCCCGGTTTAGGTGTGAGGAGTTTAGTTTCACAGTCTACAAAACTTTTACAATGAGTTCTATGACTGGCAGCTGCTTCTATAGTGGGGATTCTAACCAGACACCTTCTACAATATCTTGTTTAGATTTATGCTTTGATGTATATTCTAACAGTCTGCTTATTGTTCTGATTAATACATAATGACTCTTTTGTACTATCTTCAAACAGTATCAAGTCTACATGTTTGTCAAGTGGTTCACCTAAAGTAGGAGCGTTGGAGAAAACCCTTAGAGGCACTAGATTATCTACTACAGACCATGTATATACGCTTACACTGATTGGTTTGTTTTGCTCTTCAAACTGAGATATACTGTTTATACTTACTGGAAAGGTTATGTTATCAAAGTTCAGCTCTTGTTTATATGCTTCATAATTGGAAACTCTGTTTGCATGATTTTTAACAGGATGTAAATGCGCTAAAACACACCACATAAAACACATGTTGTCAAATTATGTATGTTTAAGACTGCCGTTTTAACTCTAACTCTTTTGGGAGAGAAATGTAAGAATTGCCTACTATAGGATAGAACTTTGTTTGTCTTAATCTTATTTCAAGGACTGTCCCTTCAGACCAGCCAGAACCCATTAACTTTGCCTCCTCACTTGCATGGTTAAACTGTGTAAGCATGTAGTCAGCCCAGTCAGAGTTAAAGTCGTGATAGCTGATTACTTCTTTCTGCCTTGTTGAAACCCAGACTGGCATGTTAGTATCATCGGCGTTATATAATCAATCAGAACAGCATAGCACTTTTACTGGCGGCTCCATCTGAAGAGACTCTGGGATTTAGAGATAGCATGTGCCACGCTTTCATGAACATTTGTGGGGTTAATGATGTCCATGTCCGCCTCACTAAACATATTGCTTATTTGTTTGTCACTACTGAATATTTCTTCCATCGTATATAGTTTTCTGTCCCCGGATTTACTTGTGGTCGTCATTTTATAAGCCAAAATATTACGTCAATCAAAAAATAAATGTATATAAAAGTAAGTAAACGTGCTTTTTATTCTTCACCTAAGCGTTGCAACACTTCAAGACATGTTAACCTTACAATAACGTATGCCAGCATTTTAGCTTTTTCTGAATCACTACAGTCAATGTTCATCACTTTGATTGCTTCGTTAAATAGTTCACTATGATCTTTTATTATATTGTTTACATCATTCTCAGAACCAGATTCACTAAAATCAATGTTTAACGCTTTCATTGTCTCGTTAAATAGTTCATTACACTTCTTTAAATCAGATACACTAAGTTTGGCAGCCATTTTAAATCTAAAATAAATTAAAAAAAATAATTGTAATTCAACTGTTATTTATAGTCTTTTCTAATCGTAAAACCTATCTTCATTAAAGTGAATAGTTACTCCTTCAGGCTGGTAGAAAAAGTCAGATTAACATCTTGAGAAGCTATATAATCAACTAATATGGCAAACAATTTTATGGCCTGTGGGGGCCAAGATCTTGTATTTCACTGATGGCCTTCTTCACGCTTGTTTGTATATTTATGTGAATAAAAAGATCAGTAATTGATGTTTCAACCTGCTCCTTACCTTTCTCTAGGCCCTTCCAATTCACGTGTGAAGTATATTAGTAAGCTTTCTAACTTCTTCTGGCTTCATTTTTAAACCAGAATAAAATTATAAATTAAAAAAATTAATTAATCAGTTTCTCTCTCCCTTATTCACTCCCACATCTCTTTCTCCCTCATTTACTCCCACATCTCTGTCTGTCTGTCTGTCTGTCTGTTTACTTCTTTGTCTGTCTGCCTGTCTCCACCTCCCTCCCTCTCTCACACACATGCACTCACGCACGCACACATATCACACACACACACACACAAAACAACAAACAAACAAACACACACACATAGTGGAGGGTGCTTGCAGGGAAATGTGAAGAGGTGCTTTTTGTGGTTCACACTTGAACGTCGTAATTCGAGACAGCTGCCAAAGCACTTATCAGAGTCCTGAATCTAATAATCACAGGATCTGCTTCAGTTCTATCGGCGGCCGCCTGAAAATGCAGCCTTAGAGGTGAAGGGAGTGTTGGCGCAGCTCCAGCAGGTGGGGTAGAGGTGGGCTTTGTAGGTCATTCAGGGGAAGCTGCCTGAATGACCCAGTTTTGGTGGGCGCTTTCTGGCAGTCAGGCTAGTAAAACTACCGCTGTGGAAGTGACTCAATTACTCCTGCCACGCAGGTTCAAGCACGCCGTGTTTATCTTGCCAGAATGCTTTAAAGTTGGGGTTGGATTGCATGTATTTCAGAATGAGTTTTCGTTTGTTGTATAACTCATTGAAAGAAATCGCGAGTTTGTGAAATTTTGGATAAGAATAAAAATAAAATGACAATTCAATTAGTCTTCTTGCACGAGTTGACTCAACCAGCAAATCTTCTTTCAGATAGGACTCCCAGTTTTTTGTTTTTGACTGTTTCAAAATTGTCTTTGCTTTCTGAAGCCAGTGCCCTAAAAAAAGAGCCTGAGAAAGAGATTTCTTTTCACTATCTTTCACTGAGTAACAAGCTCGGTGTAAGATGGGGGTCATTTCTTGAACAGTTTCAAAGGTTTTGGTTTCATCAAATGGTTCGGAAGGTAGCTCACAAAGCTGTATTTTCAAATATTTGTCAAGATCTTTAACTGATAGTTCCGTTTTTTGTTGAGGAAACAAAAACGAAATGCTTCCTTTTGGCTTTGAGGGAGGAGAACAAGGCTCGCCACTCAATTTATTTCTCAAAAACTTTGCCATGGCCTCATGATAAACAATGTATTTTTCCACGAGATCGGTCTGTTGATCAGAAAGTTTTCCTTGCGAAGATAATAACATTTCAGCCATTTCTTCAGTAATAGTAGCGTCACTTCCAGCACTGGCAGAAGGCATTGAAACATCACTTCCCTGACTCGCCATATTTTTAACAAACACAAGTTCTCTCTGTGATTCTGTGAAGAAATTCTAGCACACCAGCATACATCCGCACGGCACGCCTCTCAAATGTGAAATGACGGCAGCTCTACCTCGTTGATAACAAGCCCCCGTAGAAATGATGTCATACCTCCCTGCCGATTGGTTAAACGCGCATCGCGCGATGAATAATAATGTGTCGCAATGCGTCAGTTCGTTGTTGGGACACTAATTGCAATTTATCGATTTTGCCGTGTCGAGTAACGAGTAACAACAGCAGCAGGGCCAGTCTGGGTAGGGCAGTTCGATGTCGGGGCAGTAATTGCAATTTATCAATTTTGCGGTGTCACGTAACAACAGCAGCAGGGCCAGTCTGTAGTAGAGCAGTCAAACCATATAAATGTTTAAATGTTTAGTTGATTTTATGTGTTTGGAGAGAATGTAAATATGTTTGTTCACGATCACCAAATCTTATCTAGCACGTAAGCCCCCGTTTTAAAGTGTCGATTGCGTCAATTTTAGAGGTTTTGGGGTGTTAATTTTGTTTAAAAACAGGTGTTAATTTTGGCCAAAACTGATATGAGATGGACGTGATTTGGATGTGAAAAGGGGGGTTTTCGTGCAAAATAACATGGGTGGTTTTGAACCCGCATATTTACATTCTCTACCATAGAGAATACTTTGCTGGCTGAGTATCACACCTGTACTGAAAGTAAACCAGGGTAAATGTGAGCACTCGACAAACCAGCCATCAGGTTCTCACCTACAGACCCAAGTTCTCTTTATTGCAGAACTGGGATCCTGGTCACGCCATCCAATGTCACGCCATCCTGGTCACGATATCCTGGTCACGCCATCCAAGTCAGGCTATCCTGGTCACGATATCCTGGTCACGCCATCCAGGTCAGGCTATCCTGGTCACGCTATCCTGGTCATGCTACACATTGCGGCGGGACCAGATGCTGGGACTTTGCCCAACACCAGGGCGACACCGGACCACCAATCTACACCAGTGGGGCAGTAACCAACCACAGGAGAGATCAACTACCCTCTCCGAAGCAAAGCTAAGTTAGCTTACCACCTGGACTCAAATCCATCAGACCCCTGCCCTCACTTTATGATGAGACAGGGAGACCCTGTCAATGAATACCTCTTTGGGTATATTCAGTGTAACTTAGACAAGACCCCCTGTGTGCCAGCTTAAATCTTGCTGCACTGAGTGTAAGTGAGCAAAGTAGGAGTGAGGGAGGGCCCCTCATTGTGGTAGTCCAATGAGAATTGAACCATAGCCTATAGAACTTGACATGCCAATACCTACCTATGTGTAAACAATAAATGTTGATGTGTGAAAGTGCACTTAACGTGTGTCAGTTCTCTGTTGTTCAATCAAATGTTGAATGTTTGAACTTCTCTCTTCAATTCTGTCTCTCGGAGCTACAAGTACTTCTATGAGTACAGGCTGAAGGAAAATTATATCAGAGCCACTGTTCAGTATATTACCAAGTCCCGGAATAAAATAAAAATTTTGTTCGATGACTAGTACCGGAAAGTTGCTCCTTCCACCACTAGTAAGAGAGAGGGTGTAGGTGAAATGTTAAGATAATTCCCATTGAGAAATTATCCCAGTGTTTCCCCTAGAGGACCCACCTACACACATACACATCTAGTCACACAAGGCACTGTTTGCAGACCTCTGTTCGAAATTCTCATCCTGTCAAAACATTTTCACTGACGGTACCAAGTCTGAAGATGGAGTGGCCTGTGCAGCCTATTGCCCTGGTGCTCCTTCTCAAATATTGTTGGAACATACTCCTTCAGATGCCTCTGTTTATTCTGCTGAACTTACAGCTCTGGTTCTGGCATTGAAGATAAGCTCTCAATCAGCAAAGAAGGACTTTCTGGTTTTGTCAGATTCACTGTCAGCTTTGGAGGCCATAGCTGGTCGCAACCTCCAGCATCCCGAACTTTTACACTTTTTTGAACTTTTTACCAAGTTGAAAGTGGATGGCTACAACATTATTCTGGCTTGGGTTCCTGGTCATGTTGGCATCAGAGGGAATGAAATGGTTGATCGTTTGGCCAAAAATGCCACAACAGA
>CM031603.1:98530513-98543013 GCA_018398815.1 Conus ventricosus | reverse complement strand
GAACATGTATAAAAGGAAGAAGCTTTTTAACATGCTGGTGAAAAAAGACCAAACGAATGACCATAGTTTTGCCTGAAGTCATCGGCGATCATGGTGGCAGCACGGGTCCAATCTTCATGATAACGAATTGCAAGCTTGACACGTTGATGGCCGGGAAGATCACAAGAAATGATGGGCGCAATGATGACCACTTGTGATGCGTCTCCATCCGTTTCGTTCACTTCATGTTGATGATCACAGCTGGTAAACTCCGCGCAACCACCGACCAATCATCAGGCAGCTGGTAAACTCCGCGCAACCACCGACCAATCACAAGGCAGCTGGTAAACTCCGCGCAACCACCGACCAATCACAAGGCAGCTGGTAAACTCCACGCAACCACCGACCAATCACAAGGCAGCTGGTAAACTCCGCGCAATCACCGACCAATCACCAGGCAGCTGGTAAACTCCGCGCAACCACCGACCAATCACAAGGCAGCTGGTAAACTCCGCGCAGCCACCGACCAATCACAAGGCAGCTAGTAAACTCCGTGCAACCACCGACCAATCACAAGGCAGCTGGTAAACTCCGTGCAACCACAGACCAATCACAAGGCAGCTGGTAAACTCCGCGCAACCACCGACCAATCACAAGGCAGCTGGTAAACTCCGCGCAACCACCGACCAACCACAAGGCAGCTGGTAAACTCCGCGCAGCCACCGACCAATCACAAGGCAGCTGACAGCACTCAATGAAATACGTAGAGGCTGGTTGCACTTTGCACGGATTGATATGTTTCCAGCCACCAGCGTGTGAGATTGGTGTGTCATGGTATACGTACTTTGCCGCTGCTGCTGCTCTCTCTCTCTCTCTCTCTCTCTCTCTCTCTCTCTCTCTCTCTCTCTGTCTCTGTCTCTCTCTCTCTAGATGCCTTTTTGAGCTGCATGATTAGAATGAAGTCTAACTTACCTGGAAGAGCATGTTCAATTAGGATCATCAGAGTTAAGAGATGAAAACTCAGAAGGCTGTGAAGACCGACACATCCATAACCATCCAAGCTTTAGACACACGGTCTGCGTACTTGTGAGGCAAGCTTGGGAAGGAAATGTATCACTGCAGGCTGCAAAAGGTGGACAGATGGTCACGTCTTTCTATCGTTAAACTCGGACTCAAATAACCTTCCTCAGCCAGTAAGTTCCGTTTTGATCCTTTCCAATCAGCGATTAGTCAGTCATAAGCACGCCAACACTGTGTAGGTAGGACAAACTCGACAAAACACCTGTGTGTTATTACCGGGTGGCGAGTAAGTCCAGGAAGGATTGACTGGAGCTTTCTGTTGTTGCTCTGGGTTGCAGTAATATTCAGTGGCCCCCTTCCCTTGTGATCATCCTGCTGATGGAAAAGTAATACCTGGCCACACTTTGTCGTGTTTGAAAGCTGCATAGCTGTGGGTAGTTTTACAACCATGAATAGAGAATGTAGATAGTCTGTTCTTGCTTCTTGCAGCCTTGGCTTGATCCAAAAGGATAATGCGGCCCTCAACCGTCAGCCAAACATTTCCTTGAAGTTATCACTGGGCATATTAAAGTACAAAGGGGAGCAGGTCTGATCTCAAGACACCTGATGCCAAACTGCTCTCTCTCTCTCTCTCTCTCTCTCTCTCTCTCTCTCTCTCTCTCTCTCTTCACTCTCTCTCACACACACACACACACACACACACACACACACACACACACACACACACACACACACGCGCGTGCGCGCGCGTGCGCGCGCGCGCGTGCGAAAACCGAGCAAATATACATACTAACCTACTTGACGTGACGTATTAGTATGTCAGTTGACACATTAGAATAATGTATGACATAATAATAAACTGGGAAAACAGATAACAACAACAACAACAACAACAACAACAACAACAACACAAAACAAAAAACATATAATGAAAAACAACAGTCATTTGTGGAGAGAAAATGGTGGCCTGAGGGCCGACTCCAAAAACACAAAAGGCGCATGTTGAGAAAAAAAAACCTGTATGAGGCGGAACTCTTGTAAAATGATACGTTAATGTCAAAGACGAGAGGTTGTTTCGAAAACTAAAAAATAGAACCTGAACCTGTAATTCGTGCAAATTGGATGCGTGCGTGGGTGCGTGCGTGTTTTCATGAATGCGAGCGTGCGAATGTGCGTGCACGCGCGCGCGCGCGCGCGCGCGCGCGCGTGTGTGTGTGTGTGTGTGTGTGTGTGTGTGTGTGTGTGTGTGTGTGTGTGTGTGTGTGTGTGTGTGTGCCTCCTGGGTTAACCAGCTCTCGAATCCTTCCTCTTCGTGACCTCTTTTAAGTATGCTTTTCATCCACGGTTCTAACACAACACACTTCATCTCCACACTGAATAGACCTCACATGTTCAGACCTGAATCAACAGCTCAGCAGGAGAAATATGAAGGACAGAAAAAAACGATCAACATGAACATGAAAGGCGGAAGTTCCTGTAGAGGTGACCTGTGACCACATCCCGTCTCCTGGAGGAACTAAGCCACCGGAAGCTTCACCTTACTGCTTCCGGGTCACCGACCAGCGTCTTCAGAAAGCCGTCTATTCATTGGTGGTCTGGAGAGGTAGGTTGATTTCTGTCCACTCCCGCCGTGGTGTGAGCTTATTAGATTCATCAAGAGACTCATCAGACTTTGAACTCTCCGGGCACTGTGAAGGAGATTCATCAAGAGACTCATCAGACTTTGAACTCTCCGGGCACTGTGAAGGAGGGGCGTTTGACATCTGGAACCAGTGTCCTAGGAACTGACCCTACGCCAACTCTGCCAGGTTGATCTGCTTTTGCATTAGCAAGTTCAATGTGTCTTTGTCTTTGCGACACGAGGCAATAAGGGGAAGACACTGGAGATTTCCCGAGACGGAAAAGCAAGACCATGGGATCATTTGCTTCGACTTCTCTGCGCCACACGCTCACAGGTCGTTGCCATAGAGTCCGCCAAGCTTTCCGTCTCAACCTGCGTTTGGACATCAGCCTTCAGCGCTGTTTTGACAAGCGTTCTTGCTCCGAGCTATGCTGCAGCTACTCTGCGCTGAGTAGGAGATTGACGTGTGGAAAGGGAGAAGTCTGTGTTTTAGTGTGGGTGGGGTTTGGTGAGGGGGGGGGGGGGGGGGTAGCGGGTGGTTTAGCTGTATGTTAGACGCGACTAAAGAGTGATAGCAAAGCGAAGCAAGATTTATAAAAACACTTGAAACTTATTGACTGTTATTCGTTGTTTTTTTTTACTCAGCTGAGGTGGAAGCCGAGAGCGCTGTTTTCACGATCGATTGGTCAATCAGATGAACTGAAACTAATCGTTGCAAATGTAAGAACACAGGTAACATTCATCTGCGGCTAATATTACATAATAAAACAGGTAATATTCGGATGTGGCCAAAACATTTATCTTCCATATTCAGGTTAATGTTTATTTGTCTTTGTCCATCATTTCGATGAAACTGCATTTTATGGTGCCATCTTGACAAAATTCATTATTTGTTGCAATACTGCAGAGATCGCTAATTTACATGATCTTTCATCCGAATATGTCACATAATCATAACGAACAGCAATTTCTCAGATAATATATTTCGTATGATTTTAACTGACTGCAATTTCTAATATCACATCAATGCTCTCAATTGAAGAACACTGCTGCACCATCAATGATATGTCAACGTGTGACATCTTCAAGAAGGAAATGATCGGAAAGTTGTCATGCCAAGTTGATAGTCCTCATGCTAGTAATTACCGCGAAAAAGCCAACAACATAGTTCACACACAGACACACACAGACACACACACACACACACACACACACACACACACACACGCACGCACGCACGCACGCACGCACGCACGCACGCACGCACACACACACACACACCACACACACACACACACACACACACACACACACACACACACACACACACACACGCGCGCGCGCGCACACACACACAAGCACGCGCGCGCACACACACACGCACACACACACACACACACACACACACACACACACACACACACACACACACACACACACAGAGTAATAGTACGTGAGTGGTTTTGTGCAGAGAGAGAGAGAGAGAGAGAGAGAGAGAGAGAGAGAGAGAGAGAGAGAGAGAGAGAGAGAGAACCAAAACGGGTGAAAAATGGAATTACATAGCACTTTGTCAAAAAGTGACTCAAAACGTCAGGGTAGATGGATCACATCAGACGACATCTTCATGGGATTCACTGAAAAATGTTCCATTCGTTGGCTTCCTACCAACAGATTTCGTGCAGTGTTTCAGAGTAACTGTTGCGTCAGCTCTTCTTAACAATCACACGATGTTACTGCAAGGGGAAAACATAACGCTGAACGTAATCTGAACGGATTCCATTGTTTCACATTTAGCCCCTTAAGACAAGAAAAGACGGGTTTGTATTGAAGATGAAATGGACTTTTAGTGCAAAGAAGCGAATCAAAAACTGAAATTGTATGTACATTTCGTCTTTCTTTTTCATTACCGTCTCCATAATTGAGAAACATCCAGATTTATTCTTGGACTGGAGATTAACCAAATTCTGTAAATTCATAGGAAATGGTCGCAAAAGACTTCGTTGTTGCCCTGTCGACTGACCAACATGAGACGACTCCACGTTCTTCGCCACACGTCTTCACCACACGTCTTCACCACAAGCCTTCACCACACGTCTTACCCACACGTCTTACCCACACGTCTTCACCATACGTCTTCGCCACACGTCTTCACCACACGTCTTCACCACAAGCCTTCACCACACGTCTTACCCACACGTCTTATCCACACGTCTTCACCACACGTCTTCACCACACGTCTTCACCACAGTTCCTTTCCCACACTTCCTCACTACACTTCCTTTCTCACACTTCCTTTCCCACACTTCCTCACCACACTTCCTTTCTCACACTTCCTTTTCCCACACTTCCTTTCCCACACTTCCTTTCTCACACTTCCTCACCACACTTCCTTTCCCACACTTCCTTTCCCACACTCCTCACCACACTTCCTTTCCCACACTTCCCCACTACACTTCCTCACCACACTTCCTAACCACACTTCCTTTCCCACACTTCCTTTCCCACACTTCCTCACCACACTTCTCACCACACTTCCTAACCACACTTCCTTTCTCACACTCCTTTCTCACACTTCCTCGCCACACTTCCTTCCCCACACTTCCTTTCCCACACTTCCTCACCACACTTCCTTTCCCACACTTCCTCACCACACTTCCTTTCCACACTTCCTCACCACACTTCCTTCCAACACTTCCTCGCCACACTTCCTTTCCCACACTTCCTCACCACATTTCCTTTCTCACACTTCTTTCCCACACCTAATCACCACACTTCCTTTCTCACACTTCCTTTCCCACACTTCCCCACCAAACTTCCTTTCCCACCACTTCCTCACCACACTTCCTTTCCCACACTTCCTCACCACACTTCTTTCTCATACTTCCTTTCCCACACTTCCTTTCCCACGCTTCCTCACCACACTTCCTTTCCCACACTTCTTTTCCCACACTGCCTCACCAGACTTCCTTTCTCACACTTCCTTTCCCACACTTAATCACCACACTTCCTTTCCCACACTTCTCGCCACACTTTCTTCTCACACTTCCTTTCCCACACTTCTTTTCCCACACTTCCTCATCACACTTCCTTTCTCACACTTCCTCACCACACTTCCTTTCGCACACTTCCTCACCACACTTCCATTCCCACACTGCCTCACCACACTGCCTTTCCCACACTTCCTTTCCCACACTTCATTTCCCACACTTCCTCACCACACTTCCTTTCCCACACTGCCTCACCACACTGCCTTTCCCACACTTCCCTTCCCACACTTCATTTCCCACACTGCCTCACCACACTTCCTTTCCCACACTTCCTCACCACACTTCCTTTCTCACACTTCCTTTCCCACACTTCCTCACCATCACTTCCTTTCCCACACTGCCTCACCACACTTCCTTTCCCACACTCTCACCACACTTCCTTTCCCACACTTCCTCACCACACTTTCTTTCTCATACTTCCTTTCCACACTTCCTTTCCCACACTTCCTCACCACACTTCCTTTCCACACTTCTTTTCCCACACTGCCTCACCAGACTTCCTTTCTCACACTTCCTTTCCCACACTTAATCACCACACTTCCTTTCCCACACTTCCTCGCCACACTTTCTTCTCACACTTCCTTTCCCACACTTCTTTTCCCACACTTCCTCATCACATTTCCTTTCTCACACTTCCTCACCACACTTCCTTTCGCACACTTCCTCACCACACTTCCATTCCCACACTGCCTCACCACACTGCCTTTCCCACACTTCCTTTCCCACACTTCATTCCCACACTTCCTCACCACACTTCCTTTCCCACACTGCCTCACCACACTGCCTTTCCCACACTTCCCTTCCCACACTTCATTTCCCACACTGCCTCACCACACTTCCTTTCCCACACTTCCTCACCACACTTCCTTTCTCACACTTCCTTTCTCACACTTCCTCACCACACTTCCTTTCCCACACTGCCTCACCACACTTCCTTTCCCACACTTCCTCACCACACTTCCTTTCTCACACTTCCTTTCCCACACTTCCTCACCACACTTCCTTTCCCACACTTCCTTTCCCACACTTCCTCACCACACTTTCTTTCCCCACACTGCCTCACCACACTTCCTTTCCCACACTTCCTCACCACACTTCCTTTCCCACACTGCCTCACCACACTTCCTTTCCCACACTTCCTCACCACACCTCCTTTCCCACACTCCCTCACCACACTTTCTTTCCCACACTTCCTCACCACACGTCCTTCCCACGCAACAGGTCAGTGAGGTCGCCAGGGTCAGTTAAGGCCGTCATGCTGAACCATAAAACGTCAATCCCGGCAGAAAACAGTTCTTTCATCCAATCATACCACCAAGGTGGCCGTCCATCCCCTGTGAAGTTACCGTTCTTGGTGGTCTGCAAGAGTGGTTCCGCTGATTTGTCCCGTGAGCGAAAATGTACGGGGTCAATTTCATGCCGTTCTGGTTCCGGATCCAGAAAAAAAGGATGGGGCTATGATGGGTGGAGGGAAAGAAGTGGGTCTTCTGTGTGTGTGCGTGCGTGCGTGCGTGCGTGCGTGCGTGCGTGCGTGCATGCGTGTGTGTGTGTGTGTGTGTGTGTGTGTGTGTGTGTGTGTGTGTGTGTGTGTGTGTGTGTGTGTGTGTGTGCGTGCGTGCGTGCGTGCGTGCGTGCGTGCGTGCGTGTGTGCGTGCGTGCGTGCGTGCGTGCGTGCGTGCGTGCGTGCGTGCGTGTGTGTGTGTGTGTGTGTGTGTGTGTGTGTGTGTGTGTGTGGTGTGTGTGTGTGTGTGTGTGGTTTGGCATGTATGTGCGAGCGCGCTGTTGTATGTATGTGCCAGTCGTAATGAACGAGAAAGACCTATGCTTCCCACATACGAAGGAGCGGGCGAGGAGTGGAAGCGGGGAGCAGAAATGACGGAGCGATGCCTGGACCACAGTAAAGCCTACACTGGGCTGGAGATCTTCAGAGACGGTGGAGACAGACAGTCTGGCTGTGGATTATGCTCCAATGGACGTCGTGTGCATAGACCACAAACATCTTTTAGAACCTGGAAGGATAAGGTGGTCGACGTTCTGTTTTCCTCCCTTGATTCTGTTTATTCACCTGAAGTCTTACTGGAGACAAGGTGAGCGAGCTGGAACAGACACAGTCGCTTCAGGTAACTGCTTCTCTCTCTCTCTCTTCTCTCTTCTCTCTCTCTCTCTCTCTCTCTCTCTCTCTCTCTCTCTCTCTCTCTCGCTCCTCTCTCGCTCTCTCTCTCTCTCTCTCTCTCTCTCTCTCTCTCTCTCTCTCTCTCTCTCTACTAAGTGTTTATGTCTGTGTTTGCTTTGAGGAGCATGCAAGTACGTGATTGTTTTTGTAAAAAACGAAATGTTCTGGTATTTCTATCAAACCACCTTCATTCGCCTATGCGCTGGTGGGTCCAAAATGTCACACTTCTATCAAACCACCTTCACTCGCCTATGCGCTGGTGGGTCCACAATGTCACACTTCTATCAAACCACCTTCACTCGCCTATGCGCTGGTGGGTCCACAATGTCACACTTCTATCAAACCACCTTCACTCGCCTATGCGCTGGTGGGTCCACAATGTCACACTTCTATCAAACCACCTTCACTCGCCTATGCGCTGGTGGGTCCACAATGTCACACTTCTATCAAACCACCTTCACTCGCCTATGCGCTGGTGGGTCCACAATGTCACACTTCTATCAAACCACCTTCACTCGCCTATGCGCTGGTGGGTCCACAATGTCACACTTCTATCAAACCACCTTCACTCGCCTATGCGCTGGTGGGTCCACAATGTCACACTTCTATCAAACCACCTTCACTCGCCTATGCGCTGGTGGGTCCACAATGTCACACTTCTATCAAAACAAACCTCAGGGGTCAACACAGCACTCCACCCTTCACAGCTCAGACCTGTGAGGGACTTCACAGTGGCCCGTGGTCTGTGGAACAAACGGGTGACCTTTGACAGGCCCCACTCCACTGCACGACACTGACTGTCATCATGTACACTGTCAGTCATCATGTACACTGTCAGTCATCATGTACACTGTCAGTCATCATGTACACTGTCAGTCATCATGTACATTGTCAGTCATCATGTACATTGTCAGTCATCATGCACACTGTCAGTCATCATGTACACTGTCAGTCATCATGCACACTGTCAGTCATCATGTACACTGTCAGTCATCATGTACACCGTCAGTCAGTCATCATGTACACTGTCAGTCAGTCATCATGTACACTGACAGTCAGTCATCACGTACACTGTCAGTCATCATGTACACCGTCAGTTAGTCATCATGTACACTGTCAGTCAGTCATCATGTACACTGTCAGTCATCATGTACACTGACAGTCAGTCATCATGTACACTGTCAGTCATCATGTACACTGACAGTCAGTCATCATGTACACTGACAGTCAGTCATCATGTACACTGACAGTCAGTCATCATGTACACTGACAGTCAGTCATCATGTACACTGTCAGCTCCACCTGTCTTTGTTCTGAACTCCATGACTGGATGCAGGTGCTCTCCATTCTCCTTTGTTGAGGAGGACACACTCGGCGAAGAAAGGGGGAAAGGCCTTTGCTTGGGACTTGGAGAGGCAGACAGAGATGTGGCAGAGAGATGGGAACAGACAGGAAGAGAGAGAGACAGGTCGGGAAATACAGAGATACGCTGGGAGACAAAGAGGTAGAGAGGGAAATACAGAGGTACACAGGGAGACAAAGAGGTAGAGAGGGAAATACAGAGTACACAGGGAGACAAAGAGGTAGAGAGGGAAATACAGAGGTACACAGGGAGACAAAGAGGTAGAGAGGGAAATACAGAGATACGCTGGGAGACAAAGAGGTAGAGAGGGAAATACAGAGGTACACAGGGAGACAACGAGGTAGAGAGGGAAATACAGAGGTACACAGGGAGACAACGAGGTAGAGAGGAAATACAGAGGTACACAGGGAGACAACGAGGTAGAGAGGGAAATACAGAGGTACACAGGAGACAACGAGGTAGAGAGGGAAATACAGAGGTACACAGGGAGACAACGAGGTAGAGAGGGAAATACAGAGGTACACAGGGAGACAACGAGGTAGAGAGGGAAATACAGAGGTACACAGGGAGACAACGAGGTAGAGAGGGAAATACAGAGGTACACAGGGAGACAACGAGGTAGAGAGGGAAATACAGAGGTACACAGGGAGACAACGAGGTAGAGAGGGAAATACAGAGGTACATTGGGAGACAAAGAGGTAGAGAGGGAAATACAGAGGTACACAGGGAGACAAAGAGGTAGAGAGGGAAATACAGAGGTACACAGGGAGACAGAGAAGTAGAGAGGGAAATACAGAGGTACACAGGGAGACAAAGAGGTAGAGAGGGAAATACAGAGGTACACAGGGAGACAAAGAGGTAGAGAGGGAAATACAGAGGTACACAGGGAGACAAAGAGGTAGAGAGGGAAATACAGAGGTACACAGGGAGACAAAGAGGTAGAGAGGGAAATACAGAGGTACACAGGGAGACAGAGAAGTAGAGAGGGAAATACAGAGGTACACAGGGAGACAAAGAGGTAGAGAGGGAAATACAGAGGTACACAGGGAGACAAAGAGGTTGAGAGGGAAATACAGAGGTACACAGGGAGACAAAGAGGTAGAGAGGGAAAATACAGAGGTACACAGGGAGACAGAGAAGTAGAGAGGGAAATACAGAGGTACACAGGGAGACAGAAAGGAAGGGACAGGGAGACAGAGAAGTAGAGAAGGAAGACAAAGATGTGAGCAGGGGGACAGAGGAGCAGAACCGGAGACACAGACAGTCAGAGAGAGAGAGAGAGAGAGAGGAGAGAGAGAAGAGAGAGTGAGAGAGAGAGAGAGAGAGAGAGAGAGAGAGAGAGAGAGAGAGACAGACAGACAGACAGACAGACAGACAGACAGACAGACAGACAGACAGACAGACAGACAGACAGGGAGACAGGAAGACATAAACAGGTCGACAACAGACATGTACGAAGTCAGAGAGGTAAGCCGAGAGATACAGAGGTAGACAAAAAGACAGTGGGATTGACAATGACAAAGAGGTATACATGGCGATGCATGAGAAGACATGGATATATGATGGTGGGACAGGGACACACAGATACAGGTTGGCAGGGACAAAGAGAGATAGGGAGACAGAGAACAAGACAGGATACCTAAACAAAAGACAAGAGATACAAAGGCAGACAAGGTTTATACAAAGTTTGACAGATCGAGGAAGACTAGAAGACTGAGAAATAGACAGGGAGCAAGATGAGATACAACAGTACAAGAAATACAAAGGTAGACAGGAATATACAAAGTCATACAGAGACACAGAAAGGTAGACATGGATATATACACAGAGAGAGAGAGAGAGAGAGAGTGAGAGAGAGAGAGAGAGAAGAGAGAGAGAGAGAAAACAGAGAGAGAGAGAAGAGAGAGAGAGGAGAGAGAGTGAGAGAGAGAGAGAGGAGAGAGAGAGGCTGAGAAAGACACAGCAAAAGGCAGGGGGACACAGAGGTGGACAGGAAGACTGAGAAGAAAGCAGATAGAGAAAGAGAGTCATTCATGTTCACAGGAACTTACAGAGGTGGGGGGGGGGGGGGGGGGGGGGGGAGACAGAGAATTAGACATAGAGACATAGAGGCAGAAGGAGACAGACAGGCAGCCAGAGGAGTACATATGGACACATGGACACATATAAGGGAACGGAAAAGCCAACACAAAGGTACGCAGACCGATAAACTGTCCAGTCAGCAATTCGCCATACCAAGCTCCGCCACTTACTTCGTCATTACACCATCCACGACCACCCCCCCCCCCTCCCCTGCCTCCACCCCCTTCCAGCATTTTCCGTCATGTCTGGAACCCTTTCACCCAGCCTTCAGCCCATCAGTGTCTGCTGACAAAGACCCACGCCACCAGTGTCTGGCCTGCTGAAAGGCTTGCAGTCACACCAAGCCTCAGAATACACTGACTCTGGAACTGTCTTTGAACATCACAACCACCAGTCGATGCTGCCTCCATCTTCAGGAGGGAGGGTGAGGGTGAGGGGTGGTGACAGGAGGTGGGGTTAAGGATGCTTTGTCAGCTGCTTTCATTCAGAGTGGTGAAGACAGAATTATTGCCCCTTGTGAATGCTGGAAGCTCTTTCAGCATTAATTGTGTCCCTGTCTCACGGAAATTCTATGCTATTAATTTTCTCTTTTTTAGCCACTCTCTTCAACTTTGCTTCTTTTCTTTTTATCTTTCTTTCCTACTTGTGATAAACTGTTTTTCTCTCTTTGTAGCCCATTCCCCAATCTTTAATTTAGGAAGTCTTTTCCCTTTTAACTGTTCAGCCCATTGGGATGCTTGGGGTCTGTCTTTTCCCTTTTAACTGTTCAGCCCATTGGGATGCCTTGGGGTCTGTCTTTACGTTCTGTATCACCATCTTCCAACCATTCTTTGCAAGGAACTCGCTCTCTCTCTCTCTCTCTCTCTCTCTCTCTCTCCTCTCTTCTCTCTCTCTCACTCTCTTTCTCTCTCTCTCTCTCTCTCTCTCTCTCTCTCTCCCCTCTCTCTCTCTCTCTCTCTCTCTCTCTCTCTCTCTCTCTCTCTCTCTCTCTCTCTCTCTCTGCCATTCTCCCATTGTTTTCCAACAATGTGTGACTCATTCACCAACAGAGTTTTTCACACTCTTTTGTTGTTCGTTTTTATACCACGACATGTTGTCATCTGGCTGTCGACAGTGACAGCTCAAACACTGGCAATGACACTGGCTATCCAGTGTGCTCCGCGTTTTGTTGATATAGCATTTACATGTGTCCACGCATTGATGCTGTATGTGTGC
>CM031603.1:98518013-98525513 GCA_018398815.1 Conus ventricosus | reverse complement strand
CATCATCACTTCACAGATAACGTCTTGCATTAGACCTTTCCCCCCAGCATTCTGCCCATCATCACATCACAGATAGCGTCTTGCACTAGACCTTCTTTCACCAGCATTCTGTCCATCATCACATAACGTTAAGCCCTTCCCAATAGTCCTCTCCACTTTCCCCAGGAATACAATTCATCTGATGCTCAATTGCTTCCTTCCTCCCTGTTCTGTGGAGAGATGCACGCCCTGAAGCAATACTTGACCGATGTTCCGACTGTGGTGACAAGAATCCGTTGTGGTGGTATCTGGTAAAGGCAATTTAAAGACACAAACTGGGGCTGGGGGAGTGGCGGATCACAGCCATCACTATGAATTTTTGGGAAAGGAAAGAGAACTCCTGGCAGCTGATCTGATTGGGTTTCATGTCCAGAGACTGTCCGGTAGACGAAATTGAAACGATCAATGGAAGAAACGGGGGAAAGATTTGAGAATCAAATCAAGAATGTTTTTTTTAATTAGAGGAAACAATAAGGACACACACACACACAATATAATATATATATAAATATATATATATATATATATATATATAACAAACTAATAAATTCCAAGGATAAGTACCGAGCACCGTTCCAGCAACTTACACAGAAGCTTGGTGTTGCAATGACTGCAAGAAATATTGAATTATAAACAAAGCTTGCTCTTATGTCTTAGATTGAAGAAATAGGGGGAGATACGCATCATACCTGCAGTGGCAGATGATTCTGCCTAACTAACAGTATGTGCTTGAGTGGGTGGATGGGGAAAAATTAAATAAATAAATGCTTCTCAAAATGAGCCTTCAGCAAGCTTATGTTCTCCAAGGGGGAGAGACATCCTCCAATAGGGAGAGAAACTCACTAACATATAACTCCTGGTCATATACCGATATTTCGAAACTTTGTGGTTTCTCCTCAGTGACCGCGGAAAGTAGTAATTTGACTCCTCTGCCTTTTCAGTTTTAAGAAGACTGCAATCCCAGAAAAGGCTGGTGTGCAATACCGTAGTATGTTTGTTGAGTTTTCAAAAAAAACAACCAAAGGTGCCATCTAAGAAGCAAAAGAAAATCATGAAAGAGCAAAACGAGCTACATTTTCTTGTGAAAAGTAGAAAATATAAAAAGATATCCTCTAAGACACAAGTGCTGAGGGCCAGTTCTTGGAATGAATCCGCAAGGGACTAAAATACAACAAACTAATAAATTCCAAGGATAAGTACCGAGCACCGTTCCAGCAACTTACAGAGAAGCTTGGTGTTGCAATGACTGCAAGAAATATTGAATTATAAACAAAGCTTGCTCTTATGTCTTAGATTGAAGAAATAGGGGGAGATACGCATTCATACCTGCAGTGGCAGATGATTCTGCCTAACTAACAGTATGTGCTTGAGTGGGTGGATGGGGAAAAATTAAATAAAATAAATGCTATATATTATATAGAATGCTGAACAATTAAGTAGTGGGGGAAAACAAGTGCAGGTTAACAATTCTTCAGTCGTTATAGTAATGACTTGGCAAAGATTTGAACTTTAAAAAAAAAAAAAAAAAATTGAAGATGAAGAAAATGGGGGGAATATATTATAACTATGAGAAGCGCTTCACTAGCTGCCTGAGGGAACCACCAGAACCTCTCCTGAAGGCACATTTATTTGTATAGCCTGCTCCTAGGCCTTTCGTCCGCTGGATCGGACTCATCAGGGAGACACGGCTGATTGTGTCTGTGCTCTCTCTCTATATATATGTGTGTGTGTGTGTGTGTGTGTGTGTGTGTGTGTGTGTGTGTGTGTGTGTGTGTGTGTGTGTGTGTGTGTGTGTGTGTCTGTGTGTGTCTGTGTCTGTGTGTCTGTGTCTGTGTCTGTGTGTGCGCGTATGTGGTCGTGTATTCGCACAAATTAACATGGCTATAAGATTTTGAAACATCTTATCATCCGCTTATAAAAGTGCTGAAATAACACATCGTCACCCCATCCCATCTCTCTCTCTCTCTCTCTCTCTCTCTCTCTCTCTCTCTCTCTCTCTCTCTCTCTCTCTATCTAGCTATCTACCTATCCATCTATCTATCTGTGTATATATTTACAGAGAGCGCGGTACATTGTTTCACCCCAAAGAATCATTCAAACCCGATGAAAGCTAGAGCAAAAAAAAAAAAAAAATGTGGGACTCGAACCATTGACCATAAACATTCTCGCTGATAGGACACTCCTGTATATCCTGTGCCTCCTGTTCACTAAAACATGGAAATCTCAGGGAGGAACTACTGCCCGCCACATATGTTGTTCTCCCCATTCACTGGAAACCTTTGTCTCAGGAAAGGTCTGGCATAAGGCCACGACTCCTCTCGAACATTCCTTCCATCATCAGGTAATATCAAACTCCTTCCACGTCTCTCTTGTTCTTTGTTCCTGTCACCACCATCATCACCACACATCACATATTGAGTTCTTCACCACCATCATCACCACACATCACATATTGAGTTCTTCACCACCATCATCACCACACATCACATATTGAGTTCTTTATTCTGCCACCAAATTCATCACCCCACATCACATATTGAGTTCTTTATTCCTGCCACCAAATTCATCACCACACATCACATTTTGAGTTCTTCCTGTGCCGTTTCGCTTTCTCTTCTTGTTTGGTCAGAAGAGTTGCTCCCCTGGCAGCCGTTTGAGGGGGTCCTCTGGCAGCAATGAGACGTCATCAAAGAATGCCACAGAATCTTTTGATGTAGGATATACTGACGCCATACTCTCTCCGCTTTTATCTCTTCCATTAGTTATTATACATAATTCATTTTCACCATGTAATGTTGACTCTCATTAATAGTCGTCAAAGATTGTCAATTATAGCTTATTCGTCATTAATTGCTAATAATCACTTATTTCGCATGATTAATGATCTTTCTTTTATGCACTATTTATCATAAATATCTAATGATTACCATAATTGATTTACGCACTATTTATCATAAATATCTAATGATTACCATATTTGATTTAATTAATGATAATATGTGCCTTTCATAATGTTTATCTCAACTGATTTTTTTAAAGAAATGTTAATTAGTTAATCTTTGTACTGAATTAATATTCATGGCTAATATTCATAACTAATCATGAATTATGACTTGAATTTCCTCATACGATTAATTTTTGTCTTGATTTCCTAATCGTGATTATTTTTTGTCACGTGCGCGTGATCTGCGACAATAATTAATGATAGTTAATCATACTCAATGCAGGAGATCAATACTTTACGATCTGAATCCTTCTCCTTTTCCCCCAATAGCTTGCAGATGAAGCACCTGGTCCGATGTCGTGATTGATTTTCCCCCGCTGATGACATGGCTTCAGAGGCAAGGGGAATAATTCTGGAGAACGCCCATTTCAGTTTACAGAAGACTCGGCCATAGGGCCGTCTCCTGGAACCACATAATTAGTCCGCAATTTGTCGTGAACAACAAAACGTGTTGGAGAATCAGGTTTGCTTCCGTGACCAGCGGCGTTTTGGAATGAATGGGATGGGTAGGGTGGGGTGGAAAATAAGAGAAACTGTTATAAGAGAGAGAGAGAGAGAGAGAGAGAGAGAGAGAGAGAGAGAGAGAGAGAGAGAGAGAAAGAGACAAAGACAGAGACAGAGAGAGAGAGAGAGAGAGAGGAGAGAGAGAGAGAGAGAGAGAGAGAGAGAGAGAGAGAGAGGTGAACAACAATGGAAGAAGGAGCCATGAAATGGATGAAACGAGGAGCCCATGAAACGACTGATAGTAAAAGAAATGAGGAAAAAAGGCAGGAAAAAAAAGATTAACAGACAGAACAAACAACAACAAGAAAATGGCTGTATTTAATCAAGGATTGAAAATTGAGCCACAGCGTATACTTGCCCATGATGAACTAAGTCACGCAGACAAAAAAAAAACACTCAGGCTAAAGACAGGTAAGTAATCCAGCTAGCTAGCTCTTGGTAGATAACAAGCTGAATAGAAGACAACTACACAGACAGACAGACAGGCAGATAGATAGAGACAGACAGACAGACAGACAGACAGACGACAGACAGACAGACAGACAGACAGACAAATAGATAGAGATAGGCAGATAGATAGATGGACAGACAGACAGATTGAGATAGGCAGACAAAATAGACGGAGGAAGAGATAGAGATAGATAGATAGATAGATAGATAGATAGATAGATAGATAGATAGATAGATAGATAGATAGATAGATAGATAGATAGATAGATTAATTCACTGACTGCTTGCTTGTTTGCTTGCTTGATTAATGGATTGATTAATAAATAACAACAACAAAATCACACATTCCTCGAGACATGGTAAAACACCAAAGCAAAAATCAAATCATACACCAACACAGTTGAACCTTAAGCGATTCAGGTTAGAGAACACATCGTCTCACCATCTACTACAAAGGCCACAGGAAAGCACTAAGACAGTTGAACCTTAAGAGATACAGGTTAGAGAACACATCAGTCTCACCATCTACTACAAAGGCCACAGGAAAGCACTAAGACAGTTGAACCTTAAGAGATACAGGTTAGAGAACACATCAGTCTCACCATCTACTACAAAGGCCACAGGAAAGCACTAAGACAGTTGAACCTTAAGAGATACAGGTTAGAGAACACATCAGTCTCACCATCTACTACAAAGGCCACAGGAAAGCACTAAGACAGTTGAACCTTAAGAGATACAGGTTAGAGAACACATCCGTCTCACCATCTACTACAAAGGCCACAGGAAAACACGGAGACAGTTGAACCTTAAGAGATACAGGTTAGAGAACACATCCGTCTCGCCATCTGCTACAAAGGCCACAGGAAAACACGGAGAAGCGCAAGGAATGAAAAATCCACAATCGTCGAAAACGGAAAAAAAAGCACAAACACAAACGCAACACATCCCAACGACGTTAATTTCGACTGGGAATGTTTCTTCTCCCAACCTTAAGACGGGAGCTCCTTGTAGACTTCCGTCTCCGTCTCAATTCTTCACTGAAAGTGTATTATTTGGAGTAGAAAACCAATTTCACTCTCAGGCCTTCAAAATAGGCGGACCATTTGGTAGAACGAATGGGTGTTAGTTTAAGTTCTCTGATTTTACCATAGTGGATAGAAGCAAATGCTGTGTGTGTCAAATTCAGGTCCATTATAACCTGTTATTTGATGGAAGATATTCTTGTCAATGTGAAGTCTGGTGTTAGCATATTCGATGGAAGTGAGTGTTGGGTATTTCAAGTCTTTGGTATTAGTGTGATATTTGGTGGAATGAAAATCGTGTGTGTAATGTGAGTAAGTCCTAAGTCTTTAGTGCTCGGATATACTGTGGAAGTGAGCGGGTCAGTTTCACGTTCCTTGTTTTACTATCTTTGGTGAAAAGAAATCCTTTGACTGACCACAACAATGAAGCTGACTCTACGACAAATCAATGATTGACGTCAGCAAGTTAAGGGACCTCGGTGCAGGCATCGTCTTGACGATGTTAAATCACATCCTCCCTGTTGCTCCCTGTTGAGCACTCAGAAAATTACTGCTTCCAGTGGCAGCGCAGTGTTTGGTCTGGTGAGTAACCCCGTGGCATTCTGATGTGGATGACTCCATACAGACTGCGTTGTCTGAACTGGACAAAACATGATGTAGTTATGCTAGTGGCAGTTGGTATATACGACATGGAGTGCCACCACTGAGAAGGGATGGTAGACAAGATAAGGGGGCAAAAAGCTATCTCCAGACTTTTTCTACATCACCAGAATCCATCATTCTTCATCCCCACCAATCGACAGCCGACCGCAACAGCGAAAGCGAGACATCATCATGATGAGCGAGTCAGTCTCTATCCCTGAAGAGTTGTCCAATGGAAGGGAAACCAGTCGCCGGTAGACTACAGCTGCTGTAAGAGTTGTTCTCCCTGACTTTCTCCTACTTCCTGCTACGTCCTAAGTCAACTTCACGCCATAATAGGGTCAGTAAACCACGGAAGCGACAGCAGACTGGCTATGTGAATCAGTCTGGGGGACGACGGACAGAGTGATACTCCCACGTCAGCACACTCCCTCTTCTGAAAACGGTGATGGCGGTTATTACCACCCTGACCGTCTTGATTCATCCCCTTGATTGGTTTGTAGGGAGGTAGATGATCCTCCTGCCTTTCACAATTCCTCCCTACGGTGGTCATGTCACTGCCGTTGAAGTTTGCACATATTGATCAATCGAAATCCTCCCACCCCTCCCGCCCCTTCGATCCATCTCCTGATTCCAATGTCTCCCGTCATTTATCTTCACCCCCCTCCTCCTCCGACCTCGCCCTGTACGACATGGTTCGTTCAAACATCAATCTGTGTTCACAGCCTCTACAAATCTATTCTATAGACGTTCTGGTGAATGCTTCAGGTCTGGGCTCTTCAAAACACTTTAGTGACCTCACTATATCTATGCTTCTTCTTCTTCTTCTTCCTAAAATACTGGTTCACTCAAAAACGAGTAGGTCACCAGCGCGCATGTTAAAAAGTAAAATAAAATAACATAAAACAGTGCGACTCAGACTGTTGGCCCCTGGAGCAAATTTGGCAACAAGGGGTCGCACTCGATATTCAAGAAGTTAAAAGCAATGGCCAAATTCAGACCCAGGTAATAGTAAAATATCTGGGGAAGTAAAAATAGAAAATCGTCAATATGCAGATCTCAAAACTGTCGAATCAATTTGTTTTTTAAATGAGATTGCATTTGTGGCAATCTTAATGGCACCCGGCAGTGAGTTCCACAGCCGTACAGAACTGGGATAAAAAGAATGTAAGTGGCTGTCAATATTTGATGCAGGTATGATATAACATTGACCGCCACTCCTGGTGCTACTTTTATTCAATACTAGTTGTTCCATTGGAATATCAATTACTTTAGCTCTGCCTTTGAAGAAGATGTTAAGTTTGATAAAAGCTCTTCTCTCTTCTAAGGGTTTCCATTCTAATCTCCTCATGTTCTTCCTAGTATTCCCTTTTCTCTGATGTGGTTCCCTGTTACGAACCGTGATGCTCTCTTCTGAATCTTTTCGAGGTTATCAATGTCCTTTAGATGGTAAGGATCCCAAACTGAGCAACCATATTCCAGTACTGGTCTAACCAGTGTTTTGTAGCAGTCGTCTTTAACCTTTTGGGGGCAGTCATTTATATTCCTGTATAAGAAAGCTAAGATGTTATTTGCTTTCTTACATACTAAATTGTAATGTTCTTTCCATTTGAGACGACTATCTATAATCACGCCTAAATATTTTGCAGCATTAGTTTCTTTAAGAATAGTATTATGGATAGAATAATCTGATCTAATTGGTGAGCGTTTGTTACATATACGCAACACTTGGCACTTTTGGGGATGAAATTCCATTTTCCAAGTTCTTTCCCACTCTTGTAAAGCGTTTAGATCTTCTTGTAGAATGCGTGTATCATTCTTGCTTCTGATTGTTCTATA
>CM031603.1:98500513-98513013 GCA_018398815.1 Conus ventricosus | reverse complement strand
AGTTGGATAATGTAACACACTGAAGACAGTGTGAATACAGTTGGATAATGTAACCACTGAAGACAGTGTGAATACAGTTGGATAATGTAACCCACTGAAGACAGTGTGAATACAGCTGGATAATGTAACCACTGAAGACAGTGTGAATACAGCTGGATAATGTACCACAAGCAGTGAAGCAGTTGATTGTAAATACGTAGAATAGTGGATAATGTAACCACTGAAGACAGTGTGAATACAGTTGGATAATGTAACCCACTGAAGACAGTGTGAATACAGTGGATAATGTAACCCACTGAAGGCAGTGTGGTGAATGTGGAATAACAGTTGGATAATGTAACCCATGAAGACAGTGTGAATCACAGTGGATAATGTAACACCACTGAAGCATGTGAAACAGTTGGATAATGTAACCCAACTGAAGACAGTGTGAATACAGATGGATAATGTAAAACACTGAAGGCAGTGTGAATACAGCTGGATAATGTAACCCACTGAAGGCAGTGTGAATACAGTTGGATAATGTAACCCACTGAAGCAGTGTGAATACAGCTGGATAATGTAACCACTGAAGGCATGTGTGAATACAGTTGGATAATGTAACCCACTGAAGCAGTGTGAATACAGTTGGATAATGTAACCCACTGAAGGCAGTGTGAATACAGTTGGATAATGTAACCACTGAAGACAGTGTGATACAGTTGGATAATGTAACCCACTGAAGGCAGTGTGAATACAGTTGGATAATGTAACCCACTGAAGGCATGGTGTGAAAGTTACAGTTGGATAATGTAACCCACTGAAGGCAGTGTGAATAGAGTTGGATAATGTAACCCACTGAAGGCAGTGTGAATAGAGTTGGATAATGTAACCCACTGAAGCAGTGTAAAATACAGTTGGATAATGTAACCACTGAAGACAGTGTGAACACAGTTGGATAATGTAACCCACTGAAGACAGTGTGAATACAGTTGGATAATGTAACCCACTGAAGACAATGTGAATACAGTTGGATAATGTAACCCACTGAAGGAAGTGTGAATACAGTTGGATAATGTAACCCACTGAAGGCAGTGTGAATACAGTTGGATAATGTAACCCACTGAAGGCAGTGTGAATAGAGTTGGATAATGTAACCCACTGAAGGCAGTGTGAATACAGATGGATAATGTAACCCACTGAAGACAGTGTGAAACAGTTGGATAATGTAACCCACTGAAGACAGTGTGAATACAGCTGGATAATGTAACCACTGAAGACATGTGAATATAGTTGGATAATGTAACCCACTGAAGACAGTGTGAATACAGTTGGATAATGTAACCCACTGAAGACAGTGTGAATACAGCTGGATAATGTAACCCACTGAAGACAGTGTGAATACAGTTGGATAATATAACCCACTGAAGACAGTGTGAACACAGTTGGATAATGCAACCACACTGAAGACAGTGAACACAGTTGGATAATGTAACCACACTGAAGACAGTGTGATACAGTTGGATAATGTAACCCACTGAAGGCAGTGTGAATACAGCTGGATAATGTAACCCACTGAAGGCAGTGTGAATACAGTTGGACAATGTAACCCACTGAAGCAGTGTGAATACAGCTGGATAATGTAACCCACTGAAGGCAGTGTGAATACAGTTGGATAATGTAACCCAAAAACTGAACCCCGAACAGTGTAATACAGTTGGATAATGTAACCCACTGAAGACAGTGTGAACACAGTTGGATAATGTAACCCACTGAAGGCAGTGTGAATACAGTTAGATAATGTAACCCACTGAAGACAGTGTGAATACAGTTGGATAATGTAACCCACTGAAGGCAGTGTGAATACAGTTGGATAATGTAACCCACTGAAGACAGTGTGAATACAGTGGATAATTAACCACATGACAGGATAATGTAACCCACTGAAGACAGTGTGAATACAGTTGGATAATGTAACCCACTGAAGAAGTGTGAATACAGTTGGATAATGTAACCCACTGAAGACAGTGTGAATACAGTTGGATAATGTAACCCACTGAAGACAGTGTGAATACAGTTGGATAATGTAACCCACTGAAGACAGTGAAACAGTTGGATAATGTAACCACTGAAGCAGTGTGAATACAGTTGGATAATGTAACCCACTGAAGGCAGTGTGAATACAGTGGATAATGTAACCCACTGAAGGACAGTGTGAATACAGTTGGATAATGTAACCACTGAAGACAGTGTGAATACAGTTGGATAATGTAACCCACTGAAGGCAGTGTGAATACAGCTGGATAATGTAACCGACTGAAGGCAGTGTGAATACAGTTGGATAATGTAACCCACTGAAGACAGTGTGAACACAGTTGGATAATGTAACCCACTGAAGGCAGTGTGAATACAGTTGGATAATGTAACCCACTGAAGGCAGTGTGAATACAGTTGGATAATATAACCCACTGAAGGCAGTGTGAATACAGTTGGATAATGTAACACACTGAAGACAGTGTGAATACAGTTGGATAATGTAACACACTGAAGGCAGTGTGAATACAGTTGGATAATGTAACACACTGAAGACAGTGTGAACACAGTTGGATAATGTAACCCACTGAAGACAGTGTGAACACAGTTGGATAATGTTACCCACTGAAGGCAGTGTGAATAGAGTTGGATAATGTAACACACTGAAGACAGTGTGAATACAGTTGGATAATGTAACCCACTGAAGCCAGGGAGACGTGTCACTGTGGACCATCTATTACAGGAGAGCAGAACTAAAAATGCTGTGTACGCACGCACGCACGCACGCACACATACACACACACACCACACACACACACACACACACACACACACACACACACACACACAACACACACACACACATACACGCACGCGCACGCACGCACGCACGCACGCACGCACGCACGCACGCACGCACCACACACACACACACACCCCACAAAACACACACCACAACACCACAGTCTCAGCATTTCTGCCACCTTTTTTTATTTGGTGTTGTTTCTTTGAAAGATTTCCACTAAGGTAATCTCCGGCAGTGTATGCCTATTATGGCAGGACCATCTATCACGTCCACGCCCACAGATCTTCTAAACTCGTACAAACCACACCTTGCCAAATCCCCACTCCCACCCCCCACCCCCACCCCCACTTCATCGTCTGCAACACGTCTAAACACTCTCAGACCCTGCCAACAAGGAAGTAATGGTCAATCCGATCAAAGTTCTACTTCTGAAAGTACCCCCACCTCCTCCTCAGTCCCATTCCACTCCTTCACTCCTGTCTAAACAGAAAAAAAAAATCAATGTTGTACTTCTAAAGTAGTCTCCCACCACACCCTCTCCTCCTCCTCCTCCTCCTCCCACGCACCTACTATGATTCTGTCAACTAGGAAATAACTATTTTACCAGACATTACATTTACATTTCTGAAAGTTTTACTTTAAGGAAGACTACCTTGTAAGAGCTTTTCTTCATCGGAATCATCGACAACAAAGGGTGGGAGTCTGGAGGAAATGGGGGGGGGGAGAGAGAGAGAGAGAGAGAGAGAGAGAGAGAGAGAGAGAGAGAGAGAGAGAGAGAGAGAGAGAGAGGAGAGAGAGAGAGAGAGAGAGAGAGAAAGGACAGACAGACAGACGGACAGAGCGAGAGACAGAGAGAGAGATACAGACAAACAGAGAGACAGGGACAGAGTCAGACAGACAGCCAGACAGACAGACAGAGAGAGAGAGAGAGAAAGAGGGGACTGACAATGTGTGACAGACAGGTCCATTGACCAGTGCTGTGATCAAGGACAGTCAGAACTGGACCTGTCAGTGTCCACACAGCCCTTGCTGGTCAGGACTGTCCACCACATGGGCTGCACTCCACAGCTGCAGCATCGTGTGAGGAAAATAGATTATTTTGAAGGACAGTTTGAAGAGAAAAAAGACAGAAGGAAAAGGGGGAAGAAAAGAGAAAATTAAAAAGAAGAGTTAGTCTAAAGGTTCCTGCTACAGTTTCAATGAGGACGGTCACAGCGTGCGGACAGTCCGTAAATGTTGCACCACATCTCCTAAACCATGTGTCTACAGTGCCAAGTAGTGACAGCAAATCAAATTAATACAGATGTGACTGTATCGATGAGGGCGAAGGGTGGTAGCAAATTAAATGGGTCAAAATGTGAAGATGTCATTGTGGACAGAGTTGGACAGACCAACTCATGGCCGACACTTTCTTGATGGCTGACTGACTCATCGACAACCTGACGAAGACGTCAAGCACTGACTGCCTCGTTAACATGGCCCACGCCAACACTGTAGCTGAACAAAGGGAAGAATTAAGCGATGACAAAATCAAACAAAACAGAAAAACTGACACACATATAGTAAGTGAAAAGGAAAGAGAGGGGTGTGGGGGTGTGGAGCGAGGCTGGAGAGGGAATGGGAAGGGGGATGGGGTGGCATAGACACCACACACAAGATGCTACATAATTATACTCCACCCCTTCACATATGTACATCACGACAGAATGTAACCAAGTTTTGCAGGCTGCCAGCATCCTTGATACTTTTTTCAATCTTAAATTGCTACTGACAAAGTAAACCTCACAAGTTTCTACACGACGTGTCCCTGAGTCGCACTACTCTCATGTCAAACACGCTGACAGATGCAAGCAGGGGGAACTGTCTGAGCATTCCACGTCAGGACAGAAGACGTCTGGGGGTACAGAGGCCTTTTGTGTGTAAAGTGCTCCACATGTGGTGCTGGTTCCAGAGTTGCAGCTTAGCTTGTAGAAAAGACCATGTAACATGACAGTTTTGATGAACAAAACAAAAAAGCAAGGTCAACTCCACTGGTCCTCATCTGTTGGTTTGTTTACGTGCTGGACTCCCGGGAAGATGACTCAAAAATCACTGAACCGATTGTGACGACGATTGAGAGGATAGAGGAATGTGGGCCATGGATGAGCCCAGTACAGTGTGCTGAGGACACAGGGAACGTGTCTGTCAGATTTCTGCATGTGTTGATTGCAATGTGAGAGCTTTGTGCATGTGTTGATTGCAATGTGAGAGCTTTGTGCATGTGTTGATTGCAATGTGAGAGCTTTGTGCATGTGTTGATTGCAATGTGAGAGCTTTGTGGAAGAAACGTTTTGATTGATAGTCTACAGGAAAAGAATGAAATGATATCTATTTTTAAAAAACACACGAGAAGAGCGAATTTAAGACAGAAAATGTGAAAAAGGGGCCGAAAACTGTTCATCATTATTATACAGCCAAAGAAAGAGAGGCAGACAGAGGCAGACAGACGGAACATGAAGGGAAGGAAGAGGCAGACAGAGGCAGACAGACGGAACATGAAGGGAAGGAAGAGACAGACAGAGGCAGACAGACGGAACATGAAGGGAAGGAAGAGACAGACAGAGGCAGACAGACGGAACATGAAGGAAGGAAGAGACAGACAGAGGCAGACAGACGGAACATGAAGGAAGGAAGAGACAGACAGAGGCAGACAGACGGAACATGAAGGGAAGGAAGAGGCAACGCATCCAGTACAAGAAGACCATGGCACAGAGTCATTTCTCCTTGTGCCACTTACTTTATGGCACAGAGTTCATTTCTCCTTGTGCCACTTACATCATGGCACAGAGTTCATTTCTCCTTGTGCCACTTACATCATGGCACAGAGTTCATTTCTCCTTGTGCCACTTACATCATGGCACAGGGTTCATTTCTCCTTGTGCCACTTACATCATGGCACAGAGTTCATTTCTCCTTGTGCCACTTACATCATGGCACAGAGTTCATTTCTCCTTGTGCCACTTACATCATGGCACAGAGTTCATTTCTCCTTGTGCCACTTACATCATGGCACAGAGTTCATTTCTCCTTGTGCCACTTACATCATGGCACAGGGTTCATTTCTCCTTGTGCCACTTACATCATGGCACAGGGTTCATTTCTCCTTGTGCCACTTACATCATGGCACAGAGTTCATTTCTCCTTGTGCCACTTACATCATGGCACAGAGTTCATTTCTCCTTGTGCCACTTACATCATGGCACAGAGTTCATTTCTCCTTGTGCCACTTACATCATGGCAGAGAGTTCATTTCTCCTTGTGCCACTTACATCATGGCAGAGAGTTCATTTCTCCTTGTGCCACTTACATCATGGCACAGAGTTCATTTCTCCTTGTGCCACTTACATCATGGCACAGAGTTCATTTCTCCTTGTGCCACTTACATCATGGCACAGAATTCATTTCTCCTTGTGCCACTTACATCATGGCACAGAGTTCATTTCTCCTTGTGCCACTTACATCATGGCAAGGTTGAGCACGACGTTTTTTCATCATGTCTGCAGAATGGACATTTTCCTCACCACTGCTTAGTCACTGTGCCACTTACATCATGGCACAGTGTGAGCACGACGTTTTCCAACATAGCTGCAGAATGGACATTTCACCCACTTCACCCACTGCTTAGTCAACAGTGAACAAAGGTTACGGCAGTGTCGGTGCGACAGACACTACAAAGGAACTGCTAGCTTGCCAAATGCAGTGTCAGACTGAAGCACTTACAACTACTTAGAACATCGACTGTTAAGACAACAGGTATGTGAATACCTACGGTTTTTTTTTCTTCATGGGTTAGTTATTGTAGAAGGCAGCCATTGTTAAGTTTAATCTTTGTGACAGAAAAACTGTATTAGAATGAGATTTTTAACACAGAAAGAAAAACAAAATGGAGGGGAGAGATACTGAAATTATTCAAAGAACAACAACAACAACAACAACAACAACAACAACAACACAACAACAACAACAACAACAACAACAACAACGACAACAACAACAACAAAACGCACACACACGCGAGAGCGCAAAAATGAAAAAAGATGAACAGGTGATTTTTAGGACACACAGAGACAGAAAGGATGGACACCTGAACATAAAAAAACCATAACGAATACTGAGAGAAATGGAGACAGAAGTGTGGGAGAGAAAATGACGTACAGCAAGACAACACAGACACCCAAACTGCTACAGACATGTTATCAGACTGTCCACCCCCCCCCCCCCCACCACACACACACACACTGCCATCTGCTCTCAGCCAGTCACCCCCGTCCGTGAGAACAGACTCCAAGTTCTGAACGCCATCTACACCACAGACACTTCCCACCACCACACAGGCTCAGATGCAACCAAAACACATCTCAAAACTTTTTTTCCACGAGAGAGAGAGAAGAGAGAGAGAGAGAGAGAGAGAGAGAGAGAGAGAGAGAGAGAGAGAGAGAGAGAGAGAGAGAAAGAGAGAAAGAGAGAAAGAGCGACAGAGGTTAGGGGTAGAGAGGGTGTTACTCACGCCAAACACAGTGACCATCTTTCATCTAGAAAATTCCTCTAAACATCGCCCACCAAGACTGGACAAGTCTCAGCGTCTCCAGGAAAGGGAAAGGCGGAAGGAACCGATGAAATGATGAAAAAGATGACGGGAAAAATGACAAACATGACATATATCTGACAGAAAGTCAAACCGAGACTGGCGACAACAGAACACATGGGCAGGGTGAAAGAAGTGAAGAAAAATCAGAGTACAAAACATCAAACAACTACAGCACCAAGAAATCACACCGAGTCCTTCCTTTCCCAAATACATTTCAGTGAAGTTTCCGAGTTGTCTGCATACTTGACACCTTCTTTTCCACTACATCATTACAGGTAGAGAAAAGCTCCTAAACTTTTTTTCTGCCCATATTCACACAGCGGTCGAACTGGTTTTACTTCTGAATACAGAAATAGACTCCAATACCGAACACTTCTCAGAACATGACGTGTTAAGACTCATCGCCTTTTCAGTGTCTGCAAATGCTCTGCAAATGCTCTACTTTGTAGAGTTTTCAGTTTTGTGGTAGACACTCAGCACACATAATACTGTTAAAACACAGAAAAGAAAGAGAAAGCGAAAGGATAAACATAGATATGACCAGAAAGGCATGCACACAAAGAAAACGAACACACAAAGAGGAAAAGGCACATACAGGATATCAGGATAACAATTTTCATTTGTCCAAAAGATGGAAAATTCATTTTCGACAGCACAACAACCATATATACCAGGACAACACACACACACACACACACACACACACACACACACACACACACACACACACACACACACACACACATACACACGCGCGCGCGCGCGCACGCACGCACGCACGCACGCACGCACGCACGCACGCACGCACGCACACACACACACACACACACACACACACACACATACACACACACACACACACACACACACACGGCGTAAACTGCCTGTGTAAGAATCCATAGTAAATCAATCTCATCAGTAAAATACTTCACAGTCAGACAATGATAACAAGAATATAGAGGCAAAAATCAAACAGAATGTGAGAGACAGATAGTTTGATAGGCAGACATGTAAATAAGAAAGACAGATACGGACAGACAATGAGACAGACACAGAGAGAGGAGGGCATGATAGAGAAAGATACAAACAGCAAGACACCAAAACTATTTCTGACATGTCATCAGATTCATTCTCCCATTCAACATGCATGCTCACGCCGTCACTGCCGTCGGCCTGAGAGAAGCAGACACCACGTCTTCAAGGCCGTCCACATCACTGGCATTTTCCAAATCAGTGGATTCAACTGCAAAGACAGACACTTCAAAAGTTTTACCATGTGTGTGGTGTGTGTGTGTGTGTGTGTGTGTGTGGTGTGTGTGTGTGTGTGTGGTGTGTGTGTGTGTGTGTGTGTGTGTGTGTGTGTGTGTGTGTGTGTGTGTGTGTGTGTGTGTGTGTGTGTGTGGTGTGAGAGGAGAGAGAGAGAGAGAGGAGAGAGAGAGAGAGAGAGAGAGAGAGAGAGAGAGAGAGAGAGAGAGAGAGAGAGACTCGCTAAACATTGAGACTTACCTTAACTCTGAAAACTTCCCAAAGCGTCGTTTATCAAGGTTGAAGAGACCTAGGAATTTCTACTATAAATGTACTACTGCTATAGTCACACTAAATATAGTCTGCCTTTATTACACTGCTTCAGCTTCGTGGGATCAAAACACAGTTTTCCATTCAGTTTCAGTTTCATCAAGGAGCTGTTGCTGCGTGCAGAAGAGTCCATATACGCTACACCACATCTGCCAAGTTTCGAGACCACACCGCACACGATTTAAAGCGGATGGAAAATGAATTAATGACTAAGATGGAGAGATCAAGAACAGGGTGCCGTGGCCACGACTTCGCGGATGTCTGACCTACACATGATTCCACCTAACATTGGCTGTGCCATTATCATCATTGTTTGTGTATGGTGAGTGTACACGTGTGTGTTTGTGGGTATGTGTGTGCATATGCGTGTGGCATGGGCCTGTGTGTGCATGCCAGTGTATGCGGTGCGCAGTGCATGTGCATGTGTGTATGGTATGTGTGTGTAGGCGTGTGCATATGCGTGTGTGTGTGTGGTGTGTGTGTGTGTTGTGTTGCGTGCGTGCGTGCGTGCGTGCGTGCGTGCGTGCGTGCGTGGGGTGCTGGTGTGTGTGGTGTGGTGTGTGTTGTGTGTGTGTGTGTGTGTGGTGTGTGTGTGTGTGTGTGTGTGTGGTGTGTGGTGTGTGTGTGTGTGGTGTGTGTGTGTGTGTGTGTGTGTGTGTGGTTGCATTTTCAATAACAGACAGAAAATGAATGAAGTAGTTACACTGAAAAAAAAAAACTCGTGGAAGAACAGATCGAAGGAGAGAACAGTCAAACAAAAAAAAACAAAAACACCAAAGCGGTGCATAACCTTCAGACCCAGCTCAACAAAGACAATAGCACCCCAGTAAGGCAGAGTGAAGGAAGTGTAGTGAAAGCAGAAGAAACACACCCAAAACTGCAGGACCGAGCCATCAGGGGGTCCCTCCCTTCCCCAAATACGGCACTGCAGAATTTGACATCTCGAGCTTTCCAAGGTGTCTGCATGCATGATCCTGCCCCAGACCTGACATAACTAACAGACACCCCTCCCCCCCCCCCCCCCCCCCCAAAGAGAACAGCTCTCACACCAAACACACTGACAGGCTCAGGAGAGGACTTGAAATGCCGCGTTGTTCTTCGGAATGCGTTCATTACATAGTTTCGTCTTTTTGACAACATGACAGTGATCAAGTGATAGTTGTAACATAATAGGATGGTCAGAGGATACCGCAAAGACAAAGGTACTGTAAATGAAGACTATAACGAGAAAAAACACACGTGCACATGCATTGCAGTAAACTCAAAAGATGCTAAGAGAGGATATATAAGCTTAATATATATATTAATATATATATATATATATGAAGATGAAATAACCAATGACAGCGCAACGCCGCTAGAAACAAATTTGTCGAGTTTAACCTGAGTTTTAACCTTCCTTTTTAACATCATTGACTATATATATATATATATATATATATATATATATATATATATATATATATATATATATATATATATATATATATATATATATATAGACAATGGTAGTAAATACCAGCAGAGATTTAAAAAAAATGCTCAACCGGACTGGGAGCAACATTTGTTAAAAGGTAAGGTTTAAAACTATCTACAGCGCTGTTTCATGCGGATGCAATCATCAGGATGTGGTGGGTCTGTGCTGCCGATGTTTTATAACTGCTTGTGTTGTCTGTCATCACGTGCTGTCTGTGTTTTTCGTGTGTTTCTGGTTCTTGTTCACAGATAATTTCCACTTGTGCCTGCAGTTGTTAACCATTTCTATCCTAGTATTTAAAGTTGCCAGTTGTGGTTTGCATAGTATTATGTACTTTTCTGTTGAGCATAGGTTACATCTTTTTGAAATGTTGTTGTATGGTGCTGCTCTTTCTATGATTTTCCAGGATATATTGTAGTCTATCTTTTTCTCTTTGAGGGTCCAGATGTATTTACTCAATTCTGTTTGGTTTTTGTATCTTTCTTTGTTAAATGACTGTTTGTGGTTTGCATATCTAGTTTTAAATTGGTTTTCAGTAATATCTATATATGTTTCTTCTGCGTTCTCTGATGTTACAGTGCCACTGTAATATATATATATATATATATATATATATATATATTATATATATATATATAGAGAGAGAGAGAGAGAGAGAGAGAGAGAGAGAGAGAGAGAGAGAGAGAGAGAGAGAGAGAGAGAGAGAGAGAAACCCATCGCTAATTTCCTATACACAGAAGGTGATAACCGTGGTCTTTTCAGATGAAAATTCATCTTACTTGTACAGTTACTGCTATTGTTTCACTTTTTTCTGATTATGCTCTTTTCCATCTGCTATCATAAATATGTATAGTACTTTAAATGATAAAACAACAGCAACAACAACGCACGCGCACACACACACACACGTTCCTCAAGTACCCCCACACGTAAGTTGAGCGTGTAACTATGCAACTCCCCAATCTCTTTGCTATCGTGCAAAGCACTGGCACCTTGAGAGTTTTCATGGCTGCGACCTGAGCAGCCACAAACAGTGCGTTCAGAACTAACTATCCTGAACTCTATGAACTCCCCGACGTACATCTGACTCTCATTTTCCTCAGTCTGCCAGAAAAAAATCCGTCTTTTTGGCGGATCTGCCTCTGACCTTTTTTTACCGCAATTTCGAGGCATTGAAGCCAGCGAGGATTGGAGGAAAGACTGTAGGGAAGATTTGGCCAATTGTGAACCGAACTGGCGGTGGACCTGGCTGTACTGGGCCGGTGGAAAATGAAGAACATGGAAGTAAACGAACAAAGAGAGATGGGAAGAAAGCACTTTCTGTGACTTGGTCTATTCTGGACAGAAGAGAGGAATATCGAGTCTAAAAAAGCAGTACTGCGTCAACAACACGTCGACTGAAATTGTCCCGCACTGCACCCCCTCCCCACTCCTTTTCTCTCTCTCTCATTCTCTCTCTCTCTCTCTCTCTCTCTCTCTCTCTCTCTCTCTCTCTCTCTCTCTCTCTCTCTCCTCCCCACCTCTCTCTCTGTTCGAGTATGTGTGTGCACGCGCACGTGTGTGTGTGTTGTGGTGTGTGTTGATGTGTGTGTTGTGTGTGTGTTGTGTGTGTGTGTATGGGGGGTGTGTGTGTGTGTGTGTGTGTGTGTGTGTGTGTGTGTGTGTGTGCGCGCCGCATCGTGCCTATGTGCGCGCGCGGTGTGTGGGCGTGTGTGTGTGTGTGGTGTGTGTGTGTTGTGTGTGTGTGTGTGCGTGTGTGTGTGTGTGGGTGCGTGTGGTGTGTGTGTGGCGTTGTGTGTGCGTGCGTGCGTGGTGGGTGCGTGTGTGTGTGTGTGTGTGTGGGGTGGTGCGTGCGTGGTGCGTGCGGCGTGCGTGGTGCGTGCGTGCGTGCGTGCGTGGTGTGGGTGCGTGCGTGCGTGCGTGCGTGCGTGCGTGCGTGCGTGCGTGCGTGCGTGCGTGCGTGCGTGCGTGCGTGCGTGCGTGTGTGTGTGTGTGTGTGTGTG
>CM031603.1:98458013-98495513 GCA_018398815.1 Conus ventricosus | reverse complement strand
GACTAAGTTACTCAGGCACTGACAGCCTATTTTTTTTTTTTTTTAAATAAGGATTTCTTTATTGAACAGATGGGTACATCAAAAAATTTAAATTGAACGAAGCAAAAAACAAGCAAATGTTTTGAGTCCCCGGGGTGACGGAAAATTGAAACAAAAATAAACCCATCGGGGGAAATTGGAAAAATCACTGACGCCAAATTAACGGGCCGGGGCCCCTTTGCTGAAAAAAGGGGAAAAATAAAGGGAATGCAGTATTGACAAAGCGGGACAGAGGCACTTTTCCAAGCCTAACATTTAAACAAAAGGGGGGGCGGGGGAAGGGGGGGGAGGGGGGGGGCCAAAGGAAGGGATTGAAAGGGGAAAATTTAAAGGGGATGGGGAAGGGGGGGGGTTTTTGAGGAAGCTTACAAATTGCTGCACAAGACATGAACTTATTCCCCCCCCCTTTTGATTAAATTTGTAAAAAAATTTTTCAAAGTTGTCTGCCCCTTCAACAAAAAAAAAATCAAAACGTTTTTACGTAGTAAAGGACCCCCCTTTCCCCCCCCCTCTGAGTTTCACGGTCTCACGTCAAACACACTGCCCAGTTAAAACTTTGGGGGGCCCTTGTCTGAAACTTTCCCATTTCGGGAAAAGAAGCCCTCTGGGTGTACAGGGGCCTTTTGTCCGTGAGTGTTCTAAAAGGGGCCCCCTCCCCTGAGAAAAAGGACAGTCCCACTGGATTGCAGTTTTGCCCAAAAAATATTTTTTTAAAAAAAAAACCTACCCCGGGGATAATATCCAGTTTTTCACTTCCCCCATAGTTGATTTCCCACTTTGGTCCATTATTTGTTTGTGGCTTGATTCCCCCAAGGGAATAAACAAAAAGCCGCTGAAGCCAGTGAAACGAACCCGTTTGTTTTTTGGGTTTATTCACCAAAGATGACAAAAAGCAACCCCTGAAGCCAGTGAAAACGAAGCCTAAATGTTTTTTGGGTTTGATTCACGCCCAAGAGGGACAAAAACCCGCTAAAAGCCAGTGAAAAACGAACCCTGATTTTTGGGGTTTGTTTCCCGGGCCAAATGACAAAACACTGAAGCCAGTGTAACAAAGGGCCTGATGTTTGGGGGTTTTGATGCACGCCAAGGGACAAAAAGCCCTGAACCCCGGGGGGGGGGGGGGGGGAACGAAGCCTGATTTTTTTGGTGAGTTTGATTCACCCAAAGATGCAAAACACTAAAGGCCAGGAAACGAACCCCGATTTTTGGGGGTTTGTTTCACGCCAAAGGGAAAAAAAACCCGGCTAAAACCCAGTGAAAAACGAAGCCGATTTTGTGAGTTTGTTTCCACCCCAAATAAACAGAAACTGAACCCAGGGGGAACGAACCCTGAGGTTTGGGTTTTGATTCACCCCAAAGAGGGACGGGAATCTGAAGCCAGGAAAAACGAACCCTGAATTTTGGGGTTTTTTTGATTCAGCCCAAGATGACAAAACCACTAAAACCCAGGGGTAACGAAGCCTGATTTTTTGTGAGTTTGATTCAGGGGGGGGGCCAAGATGACAAAAAGCCCGGGCCCAGTGAACGAAGTGATGTTTGTGAGTTTAAATGCCCCCAAGAGGACAAAAACCCGCTAAAACCAGGGGTAACGAACCCTGATGTTTGTGATTTGTTTGCACGCCAAGAGGGAAAAAGGGGCCGGGGCTAAAGGGGGGCCAATTTTAAGGGAACCCGGGGTTTTTGTGAGTTTGTTTCAGGGCCCAAGTGAAAAAAAGGCCGCTAAAGGGCCAGTGTAACGAACCCTGATGTTTGTGAGTTTGATTCACGCCAAGAGCAAAACCTAAAGCCAGTGTAAAAAGCCTGTTTGTGGGGTTTTGATTCCTTCCAATGACAGAACACTGACCCTGTAACGAACCCTGGTTTGGGGGTTTTGGGTTTTCACCCCAAATTTTTAAACCAAACATGAAGTCTTGCCCCCAAACCCTAAATTTTTGGTGAGTTTAAATTCACGCCAGATACAGAACATTTGACCCCCATTTGGCCCCACGAACCCCTATTGGGGGGTTTTGGGGTTCACGCCAGATGACAAAAACACTAAAAGCCAGTGTCCGAAGCCTGATGTTTGGGGAGTTTGTTTCACCCCAAAATGAAGAACACTGAACCCAGTGCCCTCAAACCCTGATGTTTGTGAGTTTGATTCACGCCGAAAAACAGAACACTGAACCCCAGGTACGAAGCCTGAGGGTTGGGGAAGGTTTGTTCAGGGGCCAGAGGGACAGAACACTGAGCCAGTGCACGAAGCCTGATGTTTGGGGGTTTTGATTCCCGCCAGATGACAGAACACGAAGCAGTTTTCACGAACCCGGGAGGGTTTGTGAGTTTGATTCACGCCGGTGACAGAAACACTAAAGAAGTGTCCGAACCCTTTGATGTTTGGATTTTGATTAAACCCCAGAGGGAACAGAACACTGAACCCATTGTCAGGGAAGCCTGATTTTTTTGAGTTTAAATTCCCACGCCAGTTGACAAAACACTGAACCCAGTGTCACGAACCCTGGTTGGGAGTTTAAATTCACCCCAGTGACAGAACACAAAGGGCCTTGTCCGAACCCCCTGATGTTTGTGATTTTTTGGATTCACCCCAGATGACAGAACACTAAAGCCGTGCACGAACCTGATTTTTGGTGAGTTTGATTCACGCCAGTTGACAGAACACTAAAAAGCCAGTGTCACGAAGCCTGATGTTTTTTATTTGATTCACCCCAGGGGACAGAACATGAAGCCATGTCCAAAACCCTGATGTTTGTGATTTTTGATTCACGCCAAAAGGACAAAAAACCTAAAACCCATTTTCACGAAGCCTGGGTTTGGGGGTTTGGGTTTCCGCCAAGAAAAAACAAACCTAAACCCAGTGGTCACGAAGCCGTGTTTGTTTTTTGGGTTTCAGCCAAAAAACCCCAAACACTGAAGCCAGGGTCCCCGAAGCCTGATTTTTTGGTGGGTTTGATTCACCCCAAGATAAAAAAACCCACTAAAAGGGGCCAGTGTCACGAAGCCTGGAAGACTGAGGGGTGGGGGGAAAGGACGCCCCCATGACGTTTGCTGAGGACTCCGGCCAAAGGTGGGTTTCTTTTCTCCGCTCATCCGGGATCATGACAAAGGGGACTTTTTGCTAAAGGACTCCCCCAAAAAGGAAAGGTTCGTCTCCCCCAACCCCAGTTCATGACGGGAGTGCCCTTTTACCCATAAAAAACCATGATCAAACCTTATTTTTGCTAAAGGATTTCCCCCCAAAAGGGTAGGATCTGAGAAAACAGATTTTCCCAAATCCTGGTTTCATTTGTTTCACCACCGAGTTTTTGGGCGAAAGGGGCCCTAAAAGCCGCTTTTCCTGTTCTCTGAAATTTAACCCCAAAAAAAAACCGACCCTAAAAAAAATTTATACGGGTATAGGTTATCCTTTTTTAAATACAAATTTACTAAAGTTTTCAGTTTTCCCTTTTTTTTGCTTAACCCCCCCTTTGGTTTTTTTTTTTTTTCCTGATCTTTTTTAAATAACATCTTTTTTCGCGCAAAAAATTCTTCAAAAAGTTTTTTGTTTTTCATGTGAAATAAAACTACAGTCTTTAATGTTCTCTAAAGTTTTTAAAAACCCGATTTATATTTCTGGCATAAAACCCACACATTACCCCAGAAAATCCCTTCCATGAAAGCTATTTTTGGGACAAAGTTTTTTCTCTTTTTAACTATTTTCTCTTTTCCCGACCCAGTCATCATAAAAAATTTGGGGCCCTGCTTTTTCCCCTAAACGTTTTTAAAAACTGTTCTAAACCTACTCAGTTTATTGCTGGGTTCAACAAAATTTTTTTCATCATCTTTCTTTAAAAAACCCTTTTTATTAGATATGTTTTGTTCCATTTAATGTTGGACGGGAAAACCCCACAATATGTTTTAAAATTATAACGATAAACTGTTTGTAAAAGGTCAAGGAAAAAATTTTTTTTTTCCACAACCAGTTTGTCCACAAATTAAATAAACAATGGGGGGTTTTTTGGGCATAAATTTTTAACTGTTTCCTTTAGTTTTATAACAAACTTAATCTAATCCAGTTTTGTTTTTATCATGCTCTCTTTTAAAAATTTGTTCGGGATAATAAAATCCTATAAGGGGGGGCTAAATTTTGGTAATTTTAATTTCCAACATTTCTGAAAGATTGTTTTATTTGGGACAAATTTATTGATTTTGTTGCTTTTTTGGTTTATGCCCTTAAAAAACCCTTCCCGTTGTTAAGAACGACGAGGAAAATTTTTAAAGACGGGTCAACGTCTAAGTTTTGCCGGGCAAAATTTAATTCTTTTTTAAAAGGACGTCACTGACGCCCCACCCCTTCCCTCGCCTCACCCTTTTAAGACGGGAAATTTTTCAAATTTTTTGGGGGGAACGCATCATCTAATTTAAATTTGGGGAAAAAGAATTTAAATTTTTTGTAGAAGCATCCTTTAAAAAACTGTTTTTTTTTTCTGGGGGAGGGATTACGGGTTTTTTCATACGGTGTTATTTCAATTTTTTTTCCGACTATTGTCGTTTTGGCATAAGACTTCCCAGGAAAAAGGGCCAAAATTTTAAAACGCTTTTCTAAAAACTTTTTTGACGGTTTTAAAAAAATGTAAATGGCTTAGGGGAAATTAAAATTTTTTTTTCCCCTTTCCTAAATAGGGTTTCCCAAGTCCATTTGGGGGTCTTTTTCAAAACTTTTTTATTTTCTTTAACGGAAAAAATTTATTTGCTTCTAGTTTGCGCAGTTGTTTATTTTGGAAACTTTTTGCTGTCGCCAAACCTTTTTAAACGTTTAAAATTTCACCATCTTTAGGGTACCAAAATTTTTACAAAGCGCCATCTCACCATTCTGTTCAAATTCTGTAACGTCTGAAAGGTCTTTTAATTCAAAAAGTTATACACCTTAAGGCGCAAAGTAACTCCTGGTTCTTCTGGCCCACCACTTTAAATTTTTTAGTAACGCATTATTTTTTTTCCCAAAAAACAATGTGGGTTATCAATTTTACAATTTTTCCCTTTTTTTTTTTGATTTTTATAAAAAATGAAACCGACCCCCCCAAAAAACAAATTTTAAAAAAAAACTGTAAATTAAAAAAATTGTAAAATTTCAAAATCGCAATATGCGGGGTTTTTTCCTAAACGGAAGAGCTTTTAAAACGGGTTGAGGGCCTTCCTTCATTTTAATTTTTCATCAGTGCTCCTCACCAAATGAAATAGAGAAATTGAATGTAATGCAAATCGAGGGGACTTTCCCCCCATATTTTTTTTGGGGTTGGGAAAACCTAATCTAAAATTTTTAACTTTAAAGCCTAACATTTTAGCTGCTTTTTAAAAAAATAGAAAACCTCCTTTTTTTCTTCAGGCTTGAATTTTTTTAACATTTTTTTTTTAGATTTGCATTTTTAAATTTTGGGAGTAATGTAAAAGTTACTCATTGCTTTTTTTTAGGGACCAAACCCTTTAATAACCATCAGGTATTTTTTAAAATTGGAAATTTTGGCCCTGTTTTGTCAATTTAAAACCCTTTAAATTAAATTCTCCTTGGCTTCCCCTTATATTAAACCATACGACTTTGTAGAATTTTTTCGGGAGCGCGCCCTTTTTTTTGGCCCCCCCTTTCTTTTATCAATAAATGTTCTAAAAAGAAGGAGGGTTTTGGGGTTGTTTTTGGGTTACAAACTTTTTTTTAAAAAAAATTAAAAAAAGGGAGCGCATTCAAATATGCTGATCCCAAAATATTCGGGGGCCCACACTACATTTTTAAAAATTTATAGCAACGATACTCTTGACATTGCTGTGCCCCAAGCCCCCTTTTTCAAAAAAAGGTTTGATATTTTCCAAAGCAGATACTTAACCCCCCATTGAAAAACGACCACACAAAAGCGTGGTTTTTAGTCTCCGATGCAGTTTTTTAACAGAACCATTTTTAAACTTTGCTGTGTTTTGGCATCAACGGGGTTGGGGAAAGTGGCTTATGCTGTTCTTTTAAAAAATAAACCATGATCCTTTGGTGGGGGCATGAACAGTTTTCCCATTTCTTTTTACACCTTCAACGTATTTTGACTGAACGGGGAGCACCTTTCCCAAATAAAAACCCTTTTAAAATCCATCAGCAACAAAAATTAACAGGGAAGGGTTTTTAAAAAGGGAATCTGTAACAAATTCAATTTTAAAACCCAAGACAGGCTTTAACAAAGTTGGATCATAATCTTTGGCCTAGGCAAACCTTTTAAATTTTTCGGGGAAACGCACAGAAAGTAAATATGACTGGCATCCCCCCTTTCAAATCTTTTTTTTTTGGCACAAACTTTGGCCCGGGTCCCTACAGAAAGAGCATAAAACAGCATGGACAACGTTTATCTTGGGCACTTCAAAAGGGGCCTAAAAGAGGGGGAAAATTTGAACAAAATAAACGACTCAAATTGGGCACTTACGTTTGGGGGTTTGTAGGTTAAAGAAAAGGCAAGATAAAGCTAACTGATCCTTCTACTGGCTTTGACGCGCAAAAACAATATTAGAAATTTTAGAGGACGCCATTAATTCTACAGTTGATTTACCTTCAAGTATTCAAAGGTCCCAAATTTTTTTACAATACGCAAGATCAAAAGTAGACTTTGCTGTTGGCACGGGTTTTCCCACTCCCTTCTGACCCTCGGGACCCAGGTGGGAAATAATAAAAAATAATAATGAAATTTTTTAGCAGGAAATAAACAGAAGGTTGGGGAAAAACGCCCTAAATTCGGGACCCCAGTAAATATTAAAACAATAAAAAAAACACCCAAATTAAGTCTTTCCAACCCCCGAATTTTCAAACCCCAAAAGTCATTGAAGACTCAGAAAAGTTTCGCGGACTTTGTCCGATGACCGGAATATGAAAAGACAGCGCTTGTTTGGTTTAAATTTTGGCCTAGGATTTATTTGGGGTCTTTTTTACAAAAATTTTAACCCAATTTATTAAGAAAACTAATGCCCATAAGTGCTCGGCCTTTAAAGAAAATACTTTGCTTGCAGAAAGAAAAAAACCGCTGAAATACTCCCCAATATTCCTAAAAAGCGTCTATGCTTTACCAGCAAATTTTTTTTTAAAAAATTTTCGAAAGAGGGATCAAGTTTTTTTTACCCATAAATTTTTATCAGGCGGAGGCGATGGGGGTGGGGTACTGAACTTTGGCCACCGCCGCCTGAAAATACCCAACCCACCAATGTACTTATTGCAAACCAAAGGCATTTTAAAACGTTTGCAAATTTTGATCCTTGCTCTCAAAAACTTTGTTCGTATTCGTTCTGCTAGTGTTTTGTCTTCATATAAAATTTTTTCGATATTTTTCTCTTTTTTCTATTCATTGGTTCAAAAATTGCCCCGGTTAGTAGTCGTAAATTTTTGTTTTGGCTGTTTTTTTCCCTTTTTTAAGTTTCTTTTAGTCTTTGTCTTATTTTTTCTTTAATATCATGCCAAATTTTTGGCGTCATCAGCCTAAACGATTTTTTTCTTTTTTTCCTCTTTTTATATCCCCCAATTAGTTCCCAAGTTTTGCTAAATTGTTTGTTAATTCCCCTCTAAGGGTTTCTTAAAGCACGTTCAAGGGGGCTTTTTCTCGAAATGGGTAGCGGGGATCGTGTATTTTTTTAAAAGCTGTTTCTTCTGAAAAAGGGTTTTCTGCTTCTTTGCATTTATTTTTCATTTTCCCATTGTTTAAAATTCTTTAATTTCCCAGGGATTTTTTTTTTGGGTTAGGTTGGGGTTTTTTGTAGTGTGTTTTGAAGTTTAGAAACTGCCCCCCACTTTTTTTTGGTCTAGAAATGCCAAGGCTTTTTGATCTTTCACACTGAGTCTTTGTATAATTGTACTCTTGGCAAAAAATTTTGATGGGTCGGTTTTTGGGTTGAAAGCCGAACAGTTTCTCCTTAAAGGGCCCCTTTTACAAAAAAAATTGACCATTTTCTAATTAAAAAAATCTTTGGGTCTATAAATTCGGGGGGTTCTTGACCAAACTTTTGTAAAATCCCCGACCGTATTTCGGGTTAATTCACGTGTTTGAGAGCGTGGGCGACCGTGTCAAAGGGATAAATTTTCATCATGTTTTTCTCCGGATAAAAAACATAAAAATCTTTTTCCCCGCCTTCTTTTCCTGCCATTTTTTTAAAAAATTTAACTTTTTATTTTTTTTAAAAAAAAAATTGGCACAAGCATTTTGGCTCGATTTTTGGGGCCCGAAATAGAAAGGAAAGAACCCATTGGCGGGGCAGGGAAAAAAACGGAATTTTAACTGCCCAAAATAATCCATCTACTATTGTTGCAGATAAAATTTTCTTACTTTTAGTTTTCCCAGCCCTGGGAAAGGGATGTTTTGACCCGTGCCAGCTTGCAGGGTTTAAACTTTTAAAATAAAACAGTTTCAAAAAAAAGACCAAACCCGGGAACAGTTGCCCAGAATTTGGGAGGGGCAACGTTAAGAAATTTCTGTAAAACTTGAGGGGAAAAGAATATTTTTTTTAAACAAGGCAGACTTTTTTAAAACCTTTTTCTGATCTATGGTAACCGCAAAAGAAAGGGGAAGGGACCCTTGCGTTTCAAGGAACGGCAATAAAAGAAGCATTAAAACTTAGAAAAGGCGCCGAACTCGCCTCAGGTGCAAAAGCAGAAAAAAGGGTTTTAGCGGGCGGGTTATGCGTTTTATGGAAATTTTTTTTTTCCTTTCCCCCTAATTTTAAATTGTTAAAAGCGCTTTCCCCCATACTTTCAAGGGCTTTAAAAGCCAGATTGTCATTTTAAACTAATTTTTAATAAATAAAAACCTGTTTAAAAATCAACAGAAAACCAAAGCAAAGCCCAAGCATTTCGGGACATCTCGTTAGATTTTGGACTTTTTAGAAAACCCTGATTTTGCAAAAGCTGATGGGAATCAATTTAAGTCCCAACTCCCTATTTTTAAACGAAAACGTGGGCATCATCCCAACATATCCTAAAAGCGGGGCCCAGACACTAAAAGGGAATTTTTTTTTAAAGCTTTCCCCAGCAAGATGGTTAAAGGTATTTTTTTGCTGTGTGAAGATGAAGAACCTTTCCCAAAAGAGGAAGTGAAAATTTTTAAAAATTTCCAAAAAATAACGAAAGTACAATTTTCAAATTGAGGGCAGTCCCTAACCAAATCTATGCTACGGACTTAGCCCCTTATCACATTTTGACGAAATAAGAAAATTTTTTGGGGGGGTGGGGGGGGGTTAGAAGTCCAACAGCAGCCCTTGCGGCTAAAGATCTACCCCTTCCCATTTGAAAAGATTTGGGATGATTATTTAAAAAAAAAAATGGGTTTTTATGGTTTGACCAAAGGGTCAACGGAGGAAAATCAGTTCTGGAAGGGGGGAGGAAACTGTGGGGAGACGAAATTTAAAAAAAAATTTAAAAAGAAAAAAAAAAGAAAAAGTGATCCCCCGGTTTAAATTTTACATTTGTTTTTAAATATGATCGCATTTGCCCAAATTGAAGGTAGCAGTTAAAAAGATTTTAACTATACTAAATTTTTTTTCATTTTATAAAAAGCATTTTGGGTTCGGGGTTTTACCCCCAAAGGCCTAAAAAGGGCGCCCCCCAAATAAAAGGGGGAATAGCGGGGAAATTTCTGCTTTTATAAAAACCCCCTGAAGAAAAAACCTTCAGTTTAAAACAAAAATTACACAAATGCAAAAAAAACCCTAGGCAGGACCTTTAAAAAAATACAAAAAACCCAAACGAAGGTATTCGCCCCTTTTAAAATGCTGTTACTATGTAAATACGGGGAGAACGATATAAGTGCGCATCAGCACCCAACGAGTTTTTTGGGCCCTTTTTAGCAAACGGGGCTTTTGGTGCACCCGCAGTTTTACCTCTGGGGGGTTTGTCTTTGCTCGGGCCCTGTGTTCATTACTGTGGGTGCTCCCGGGAAAAAAATTTAAAAACAAAAACCCCCAAAAGCACACAGCTAGGGTTTCCCAACTAATAAGGGCTAAAATTTGTTGGGTTTTTAAAACTGAAAATTTAAATAAAGCGCTAGCTGACTAAAAACATAAACGATAAAGGGAATTTTAAAATCGTTTACAGGCCGTTTTTTGATACAAAAAAAAGACAAATTTTTGATCTTCAAAGAAAGGCGGACAAGTTTTTCTCAACAGCCAGAGGGCCGAGCAAAAAAAAAGGGAATTGCTTAAAAAAAGAAAACGAAACTTTAAAAACGGGGGTTCAAAAACAGCTCACTTTAAACAATGCCAAAGGCGTTTATCCCTTTATTTTTATGAGCCAAGCGAAAAAAGCCCGTTATATTGGTTTTTTAAGTTTTTTTTTTTTTAATTTAAAAAAAATTATTTTGAGTTAAAAAAAGGCCACTCAACATGCCCAAGATAAAAAAAAAGGCCCAAGAGGGAATTTTTTTGAAGAAAATGCAAAAAATTTGTAAAAGGCACTGAATGTTTTTTTTTAAGAAGTCTTTGGGACCAGCAAGCGTACGGGCAAGTTTTGGGTCATGCTATTTCTCAATTTCCAATAAACTAACATAGACCCGCCGTTAAAGGGAAGGGTTTGCTGTTTAAATTTACTATTTTAACAATAAATGAAGAAAAACCAGAAGTCTGGGTCTCAAATTAAAAAAGCAGACTTTCTTTCCCCCTAATGACTTAACTCTGGTTGGGCAACGAAAATGCTTGCCCCAGTTTTTTACGCTGCTGGGAAAAAAGCCAAAATGAGAGGCTTGGTTGGTCAGAGGGGGAAGTCCTAGAAAAACAATTAAAACAGTTAAGTATGCACCGATTGGTTGGGAAGTCTCACATTCCAAAACCTCCCCGGGATTATCGCAAAAAAAAACAGTTCTAAAAAAAAAAGAATACAGACCCAAAAAATTTTTTTTTGTGGTGTTTTGGTTTTTTTGCAAGGCTGCAAAACGGGCCCCCAAAAACGCAGAGAGAGTTTTCTAACCAAACGCCCCTTTAAAAAATTTAATGATCTTAACTTTTAAATGGAATAAACCTTTCCCTTTAAACGTGGATTCCATTTATCTGTTTGAAGAACAAAACAAACCCCATAATGTTTAAGGGTTTCACAAAGGATGAGGAAACAGATTTGGGGGCCCAAATTTAAAATGTCCCAAAAACCAAATCCCAAAGATTGGCGAGCCCGACAAAAAACATGTTTATTACTACTAAAGGGTTTTAACCAAACGGGGCTGCCACATTACACATTGGGGGCAACAAGGGGTAAAAATAATGCAGGGTACTTCAAAAGATGGGCCAAAAAAAGAATTTTTCAGAAAAATGTTTTAACAAAAAATCCAAACTTTTCAAAGCCGCAAACGAACATAAAAAAAACATTGTATCGGGCCCCGTTTGGGCGGGAATACAGAATAAAAGGCCCCCAAAGGCAGTAAAATTAGTTTTAAGAACTGGGAAACGGATGCAAAAATTTTCCCTACTAGTTTACGCGACTTAGGTCGTTTTTGTTCCTTTTGAGGGGCCCCGCCACCCAAAAAAGAAAACCCGTCTTAATGAGTAAAATTCAGATTTGTTCATTTTCCTTTATTTTTGTCAGGGCGGAAAGGGCCCCTCATTCAGCCCGAAATTTTAAAAAGAGGAACCCCCTGCTTTGGGGGAAAAAAACATTCTTTAAAAAGCATTCAGCAAGTGCGTAATGACTGTTCTAAAAAACTGAATTTTTTCTGAAATTTAAAAGGGTCTGAAGATTTAACAGCAGTATGACTCAGCCACGCATTGTTGGATTTGCGGTTTGAGCTAACGCCCAAGAGTGTTTAAACCCCCAGTAAAAAAGGGCCCTGATACATTTGGGGGGAAGTTTAAGGACGGCGCATAACAAATTTTTAAACTTAAAATAAAGTTTTTAAAACCCAAAGGGGAATGGAAGTTGGGCCCCTCTTTTTTCCTAAATTTTTTCGAGGTTACGACTCTCATCTTATATTGCAAGCAGGGAACCAGCGCCTTCAGGGTAGCATGCATTGCCAAAATCATCCCGAAAAAATACATTTTGTTTCACTTTAAAAAACAAAGTCTTTTAGACTCTATGCAAAAACATGATGGGTCATTAGAGGCATGGAAAGTCCTTTAAAAGTCCTGGCCCCTTTTAAAGGAAAAAAATTTTTGGGCCCCAAATCTTTTAGAAAAGGGTTTTACCCTTATTAATAATGAAAAGTTGGGAAAGGTTTGGGCGAAAAAACTTTTCCGCCTAAAGGGGCGTTTCCCCCCCTTTTAGTCTTAGAGGAAAGGACAACAGCGATTCCCATTACCACATGCTTAAAAATGTTGGGAAAGTTAAAATTTTAAAAAAGTTTGGGGACTTCATGACTTCCCATTTAATGGGTGATTTCAGTTTGTTGGGGGACGTCCCCTTTTAAAATTAAAAGGAAGGGCCTGCATGAAACATTATTGCCGGATCCCGCGCATTACATTTTTGCGCCCCGGGGTGAGTTGGGGTGCTTTCTTAAAAATTTTACTGGGGTACAAAAAATTTATTTATTTTTCTGACCTAAACCCAAGGGTACAGAAAATTTAAAACCCGGGTTGCGTGGGGGAAAATTTGTATGGGGTCCGGGATCATTTTCTGTAAAGCAAAAAACAAAAACTTGGATCATTATGAAACCCCGGGAAAAGGGCTAACAAACTTTTGTATTTAGATGCAAACAAAACTGAAAGGTTGGGGAATTTGGGGGCAACGCTTCCATTACGCAACTTTAAAAAGAAAAACCGGTACGAATAAAATTCAAAAAGGGATTAAAGTTTGGTTGAACATTTTAAACCCCCGTCAACGGCGGGGGTTTCATTCTAAAAATTTGGCTTTGAATATCCCCATGAACTCCCTGACCGGGATAATGACTATTTCCCTTGCGGAAAAAAGTCTAAAGAAAGGACCCCAAAAGGCCCCCTAAAACTTTTGGCCCAATCTTCGTGGCCAAAAAAATTTTGTCGTCATTAAAAGATTCTACAATTTTTTTTAAAAAACATGGGGGTGAAATTGACCAAACAGTTTATCGCTTTAAATTTCTTTTGACAAGAACAGTTAAAGAAAAAAATACATCAAGAAGAACACTGATCTCAGAACCCCAAAACCACAGATGCTTTAGAAAAAGACTTTTTCAAACTGATGAACAAAAGGTTTTGGAAAAAACTTGGAGAAAAACCCACAAGCTTTAAAAAATGTAATTGGGCACCCAAAAAGAAGAAGAATTAAACTAAAATTTAAAATAATTATCAGGAAATTTTTGAAGTTTCATGATCACCTTTTTTGGGGAAAATGATGAAAAAAAAAAAAAAGTCAATTTTGGGCAAAACCCGTTTTTTTAGGGTTTAAAAAGTTTTGGAAATTTCAAAGCTTTTGTTTTTAGAATTTTTTTTATGACACTTTAAGCCCCCGGGATCCCGGTCCCGAGTACTTTAAAACAGAACAGATAGGGTTTTTTTAAGATATTCCTACTGAAGGAAATCTATAAAGACATGGAAATGAAGGGTGGCTAAAGGGGCGAGATGGATTTCACACGTCCATTTCCCCAAAGATTTGCCTTTGGGTTTTAAATTACCCATCAAAAAGGGTTTTTGGAAAGATGAAGGGTGAATTATCTGGAAAGGTAATCAAGGAGTATGTGGGGGTTTAAAGGGCAAAATTTTACCGTTTTTCGAGCCAAAAGGGGAAAATCAATAAGAAAGGGAAAAAGGGGAAAATCTCGCAGCCCTTTTTTGCAGTCCAAAAATATCACATGACAAAACAAAGAAGCATTGGGTTTTTTAAAAGCCTTTTTATCAAGACAACGTAAAAACGGGGATATAATCTACCGAGATCAAAAAAAACAGTTGTAACAAAAAAAATATTAAAAATTTGAACAAAAACAAAACGGGTGTTTGTTAATCCAGGTTTTTTATATGGGGGGGGGAATCGGGGGGGGGGGGGCTGGGGGAACCGCAAAACAGGGGGGGGTTTTAATTTTTCATCAAATTTTGTTATAAAATCAATCATAGCTTCATCAAATTTTTTTAAATCTTTTCCTTTATGTTTTTCTTGGGCGGTTCGAATTTTTTTATTATTTAAAATATTCTTTTTTTTCCAAAATTTGGGGGGTTTTAGTTGTAGGTGATCGGATGATTTACAAAGTTGATTAATTCCCCCAAAAAGTTTCCCCTTTAAATTCATTACACGCATGAAAATGATTCCCGTATCATTTTCAAGGTCTCTTCCCTTTAAACCTTTTGGTTTTTTTCGAAATTCCTTCTTAGCTTCCCTTTTTTTCTTTAAATTTTATTTAGTAAATTTTTTTTAAAGCGGAACCCGTGTCCGGTGGGTTATTGCAGTTCTTCTTTCAAAAAATCTTTGAGGGGGCTGGTTGTTTTTTTGTGTCAGTTTCTCGTAAAAAAATACAGGGCGGGTTATCTTTACAATTTTTTTTTTTATTTATACGGGTCAACACTCCAAACTGGATCGGTTGCCCTGTTTGGGGTGTCCCCCTTTGCCCTTTTCCCGGGAAATAAAGGGAATTACTTTTAAACCAAACGGTAATAGTTTGGGTGGTTGTGGCTGGAGTCCTTTAGCAAAATTTATTGGTTTTTTTTGGGGTTGTTGTATGGTTTTAGCCCTTTTTAAAAAATTCATTATTTTTTGCGCGCAAAATGAGGGGAGTCTTTTAACCCCTTCTGTGTTGCGAGAATTGTCAATCAGCTTTTCTGTGGGTACTGGTAGGAGAAAAGTCTTTCGGTAACGTTTGTTAAAGTTTTTAAAATTAAAACCTGTGATCTGGTGAACTCCCGGAATGCCCCTTTTTAAAGGTAAATTTTGTTTTAAAAAATTTTAAAACTTGCCCTTTAAATTCTTTTTCCCTCATCGACTTGAATCAAAAGCGAGGATAAGTTTTAAAAGGGCCCCCCCTTGGTATAACAGTTGGAAAGCGACGAAAAGGAAACCTCTTTTGGGGGTTAAAGGGTTTTGCATCTTTATATCTTGAAGCTAGGGCAATGCTGTAAGTGGTACTTTAAAACTTTTTCCCTCTAATTCCCCATCAGAGGGTAAAAATAGAAGATCCTTTTTTATGGGGGTTTGTTTGGAGTTGTGTTCCCCAAAATGCGGTTTTCTGTAATTTGGGGGGTTGGGGCAGGGGAAATTTTTTTTTTCCAAATTTGCCCCGTTTAGATAAACCCTTCTTTTGGGTTTGTTCACGACTCCAGCGTTGGCTTTTGCTTTTTGATTGCTGTTTTTCCCTTTCCCAAAATCCTTTTGGGGGAATAATAGATTTTGTTTTAATTTTTTTTTCAGCCAATATTATGCGCAAAAAATACACGACAGTCATTTCCAAAGACAAAAAACCCCTTTTTTGCCTCTTTTTTTTTTTGAAGGTTTTTTAAAAGTCCCCTGAAATTTGGGGGGGGGCAATGTCGGACTGGGTTTTCCTGGTTTCTAGTAATATTTTTTTTTGCTTTGGGCAACTTTTTAAATGTTTAAGCTGCATGCCCCCCGTTTTTCAGGGGGTCATTAATAAAAACCCAAATGCTCAAGTCTTGCCTTTATAGGCGTCTTTTGCCCGCTGCAGTTCCCATTGCTTTGTTATGCCTTTTTCTTTGGTCCCTCCGCAGTTTACTAAAGGGAAAATTTTCTGCGTAAAAGCAAGCGCATTACCACGCGCCCCCCCTACATTATTTCGAAATGAAGCCTTTTTTATAAAAGGGATTTTTTTTCTTACATATTTATATTTTTCTGGAATTTTTCCCTTTCTTGGGCTAAAAAAAATCTTTCGTGGAACCCAAGTGCAATTTATAGCAATCAGCTTTGCGAATCCTCAAAATCTTTGTTTTCCCGATCTTGGTTTGGGTTTTAAATTTTTAAAACTTTTAAAAATCATTGAGTTCCCCACACTTTGGGGCCCCCAAAACAGAGAATGGGATCAAGGTTAGGGAAAAGTTTTTTGGGGGGGCTCATTTTTAGAAAAATAAAAAAAATTATAATTATTAAAAAAAAATGGGGCAGGATGATCTCACAGCTACAGGGGGGGCCTAAACCCTTTCCCGAACTTATGAATGACCCAAATTAATTTATCAAACTATTAAAGCCCCAAAAAGGGAGAGGCTGTATTCTTTTGGGAGCATGTGGGGAAAAAAAAAACAGTTTCCCCGGAACTGAATCAGCATTGAACAGATTCAAACAGATTTCGCCCCAAGAAAATTTTTAAAGTAAACTAAAGGTATGAAGCGCCGTGGGGTCGGGGAATGGTAAAAAGTGTGGGGCAAAAAGGCTTTTTATTTTTACACTAAACTATCAGTAGATTTGCTCCCTTGATTCTGAAAAGATCTTAGTATGATTTTTAAAGCAAGATCCAGTTTTAACAAAGACATTAGGCTCTAGGGTTTTGATTTATATTAAAAATTTTGGAAAATTGTTTCGCCCTTTAAACATGGGTTAAATTCTTTTAATTTATATAATTTTTTTTCCCTTCAAAATGAACGAGCTGGAAAATCTTTAGAATCGGGAAACGGGGGGAGAAAATAACCCAAACCCAAAAAACCGCAGAAAACCCCTGGGAACCCGGTGGGGACCAGTGAAAAGAATCCTCTCTGGGGGGGGTTTAAAACCGGGGAAAAAAAATTTGCAAAAAAGTGGAAAAGACAAAAAAAATTAAAGTTAAAAAATAGAAAAAAATAACGCCGCCAGCGCCAGGGAAAAGGGTTTGGGTTTAATGGGCTATAAAAAACCCAAAGCGTACAAGACCTACAGACCAAAGGCTTTATGGAATATTGAACTTAAAAATGTTTTCCCTTTTTTGGGGCCTTGCGGGTGTTGGGGGGGTTTTTATGGTTAAAAATAAAATACACAATGGCAAAAGAAAAAAGAAAGCTATCAAAAAAAAACTGAGCCACTAAATGCAGAAAAAGACACCAGGCCCCCAAAACCCCAATAAAAAAAGCCAAATTTTTTGGTCCCTTTGAAATGAAATAATATTTTTTAAATTTTTTTTTAAAAAAAAAGATCATGGCGTATTATAAAAATGAAGTCAATAAAAAAAAGACCCAGAGTCTATAAAAGACATTTCCATAGACCCGAAAATTTTAATCAATTTCCCGGGTTTCTTCGGATGTAAGACCTTTTAAAATCCCTTTTCAGAAAACGCTGAGCAAAAACATACTCACGATGCACGTTTTTTTAGGGTGTGTGTACTATATTAGACTCAAAAATTTTTAAAATAAAAAAAAAACCCCTGCTTGTAATTTTTTTTATTTAAATTTTAAATAACTTAATAAAACTTGGTTTTTACTTAAAGGATTTATTAATCCAAGGGAATTATTAAGAAACTTGATCAAGAACTTAATTAAAAAACCCTTTTTCAAGAAAAATTATTAAGAATTTTTTAAAAACTTGGGGCAAATTAAATTTAAAAAAAAAGAATAAATTAAGTAAGAAATTGGGGGTAAAATTGAGAATTTACTTAAGGACAACTTAAAGTAAAATTAAGTTAAAAATTATTGAAAAATTGTTAAAAAAATTAGAAGGGAAATTGAGGGGGTTGGGATGCGTGGGTGGGGGGGGGGGGTGGGGGGTTTTGCATGCGTGGGGGGGGGTGTGCATGCGGGGGGGTGGGGGGTTTTGCGTGGTGGGGTGGGGGGGGGAGGGGTTTTTGTGGTGTACACAGAGCTTTTTTATTTGTCATGTGTAAAAACCACTTGGTTTTCAAGACGGCTTGCGTTTTTTTCGATGCATTGGTCTTTTGTTGCAAGTTCAAAACAGCCGCCAAGTGCAAAAAAAAAGTTTAACCCACCCCCCCTCTTTTTTCTCCCGGCTTGGGACGGCATGGGGAGAGTTACCTAGTGGTTTTTTTTTTTTTTTATTTTTTTTTTTAAAAATGCTTTTGGGAGAGGGTTAAAAAAAGGGAGCCCAAAAGTTTTTTAAAGGGGGTTTGACCCCAAACGGGAAAGCAGCAAAAAAAAATTGAAACCCACTGCTGATAAAACCTTTTTCCGCTCTAGGGTGAAAAGGGGGGAGCGTTGAAGAAACGGTTGCCACGTGACCCCTTTTCCCGGGTAAAAGGGGGAAAGCGCTAAAAAAAACGGCCTTTCCACTGTTTAAACCCTTTTAAACCCCTCCCGGGGGGGAAACGCTAAAGAAACGGCTTGCCACTGTGACCTTTTTTTCCCCTCAGGGGGGAAGGGTGGGTTTTCTCTCACTGCGGGGGGACTTTGGGGAGGGGTGTGTTTGGAAATTTTAATTTGGGTTTTTGTTTCGGGGTATCCAAAAATTTTAATTTTCCCCACTGCTTTTAAAAAAATTTAAAAACAAATCCTTCCTATAAGTAGATTTTGGGAAAGAAAGACCCAAATGTAAAAACCTTTTTTGGATATGGATTCAACAAACGAGCAATCCCTCTTTTTTTGGGGAGAAATGTGAAGGGGATATCCCCACATTGCTCTTCCAAACCCCTATTTCCCCTTTTTGAGTATTTCGCCCCCACGTCTTTTTTTTGTGGGAAAAGGCCCTTTAAGGTCTGTTTAAAAAACCAACCATTTGCAAGTTAAAACACTTGTTGTAGCTTCCTGCTTTGAAGCTGCTATAACCCCCCCCTTTAAATTTTTCAAATTGCAACAGAAAAAAGAAATTATTTTTCCCCTTCCCCCAAAAACAAAAAACTTTTTCCTAACTGTCATTCCCCCTTCAAAATTTTTTTGTTTTTCCCAAATATTGGTGGGTTTTTTCTGGGGTCAACTTTTGTTTTTTTTGCTTGTCTCCATACAAATCAGATGCTTTTTTTTTGGAGGTCTAGGGGGGGGGTAGGGTTTTTACTTTATGAATGGGTTCCCTTAAATATCCAAAACACTAAGAAATTGTGTATGGAAATCCCCAAAGTGGGGGGGGGGGCAAATATTGTGCTTAAAAAATCCATGTCCTTTTTTCTGCCCTGAACAAAAAATTTTTAATAAACAAAACCCAACCCGCAAAAACCCGAAATTCTTCTCACACACCACCAAATCCTTCAAAGGTCTTGTGAAGTGGCGCCCGGGGGTTTTCAAACACCTTTTTTTTACTGGAAAAAAAAAACCCCGCTTTCTGCCCCAGTCCCGTATCGCGTGATGAAATTTTTTTGCTTCGGCTGTATCTTTGCCAACAATTTGTCTTCCCAAAGAGCAAAAAAACCTTTAAGTAACAATTTTGTTTTTTAGTTAAAACCCCCGGGTTTTAAATTTTAAAACACCCAACCCCACAAGGGAAACCCCCCCTCCCCGTCCGACTGTCAGCGAAAAAAATTGTGGGGTTTCCTTTTTATGTTAGCGGGGGCCCGGAAACCTTTAAATAGGTGATTGGCCCCGGCCAGAACCAAACGCTACCGGGGCGGGACGGGGGGGGGGGGCAGAACGTTTCCCCGAAATCTGATGTAAGCTAGGCAGGAAGGTAGGGGGTTTAAAAGGAGGGGGGTAGAAAGGGGGTTTCAAACAGTATTGATTTTTTGGCCCCGGGGTGTGTGTTATGTGCCCCGTCTCTGGGGCTTGGGGGGTGGGGCCCCCTTTTGGGTGAGGGCCCCCTGTGTGAATGTGTGGGTGGTGTGTGTTTTGTGTGTGGTGTATGTGCTTTTGTGTCATGTAGTTTTTGTGCGTGTTTGCATGTGTAGAGGGTTTGTGTGTGTGTGTTGTGTGTGTTTTGGTTTTATAAAAAAGTTTTTAGTGATTCCCTGTCCCTTTCCCCCACAAATTTTAAACCCATAAAAACTGTTGAAAAAGTATTTGCGATTCAAAAACTTTTTCTAACTTAGAATCCCCCTGGGGGAAATAAACACCCCAAAGTGCTGGGCAGGTAGGGCCCGGGAACTAGGGAATTAAAAAACTTTTCCGCCACCCGCAGGGGCCCGGGTTGTTTGGGCAAAACCCCCCGAAAAAAAAGCCGGAGGAACAGACAAAACCCTTTTTGTATATGAAGCGCGTTTTTTTAAAATACGGGCCCCTTTTCCCTACGTTACCTATGGGGGGGGGTTTTTTCAGTTTTAGTACTTTCCTTTCCCCGCACTCTCTGAAAACCTTAGTTTAAATTAGTTTAAAAACGGATAATGACAGTTTTGTTTGGGTTTTTAGGGGCTTATTTTTTGGGGTTTCTTTTCAGAGAACAGGAATAGGCGGCTTTTAAAAGGCCCCTTTGCCCAAAAACTCGGTGGTGAAGCAAGTGAGCCAGGATTGGTAAAATACTGTTTTTCTATCGTCTCCCCCCATTCCAAAACATTTACAAAAGTGTCCCCTTTTTCCCCTAAACACCATGAAACAAACCCAGTTTTGAGGACCCGGCCAAAAGGGGGATCTGTTCCCCTTTATCCAGATAGGGCGGGTGTCCATTCAACCCCTAAACCCATGATAAACCTTAGTTTTGGGGGGGGGGGATTTCCCGGGCCCCCGGGAGGATCTGTTCCGTTCATCCGTCATGACAGAGTGTCCCCTTCACCCTAAACACCTGATCAAACCTTTACAAATTTTCTAGCTGCTCTGTTTTTGTTATAAGGTTTTAAGAAAACGAATACTTTTTATAGTTAAAACCCTTTAATAGTGTCCCTTTTTGTTTCCCATTAAAAATTTCGGGATAGGTACCAACTGCCGTGGCGAAGGGTTAGCATCGCCGACCCCCGGGGTGGGGGGTCAGGGACATAAAAAAATAATAAAAGCGCATGGGGTGTAACATTTCAGCCAGTAAAACACCATTGCTGGTCCGGGTGCAAAATGAACTTAATTTCACTCATTAGGGGTTTGGGTATTTTTAAAGGAAGTAGAACAAAGCCTACCCAGGGATCGGTTTAAAACTCTCTCCCATGTTATGGTTTAAAAATGTAACATTTTCCGCCTCTCCAGTGGTTTTAAACCCCTTCAAAAGGGCAAAGGATATAACAGGTCACCTTTAAGAGGCCCCTGCTCTCCCCGGAGTCCCCTTTTAGTTTTTTGGTGGTTTTGTTGTTGGTTAATTACTTTGGAAAAGTGTTACAAAAGGAGGCCCAAAGTTTTGAAACCCCGCTGTCAAACGTAATTTCATTTTTTTTTTTCCCCCTCTTCACAGTTTCAGCTGTTTAGAACCCATCATTTCTCGATTAAAAAAAACTCTGAAATTCCCCAAAAAAGGAAAATAGAAGAAAGGGGGTCAAAAGGGGAAAGAAAATGATTACAGGGCAGAAAACCAAAAAAACAAAAAACCAAAAAAAATCAAGAGGAATTCTTTCGTAAAATTTATTGGCAGGCCGACTGAGTTAGAGAGAGGGGGGGGGGGGGGGAGAGGGAGAGAGAGGAGAGAAGAGATTAGAAAGAGGAGAGAGTTTAGGGGAGAGAGAGAGAGAGGTGGGGGAGAGAGAGAGGGGAGAGGAGAAAAACACACAAATTACAAAACAAAACAAAAAAAGAATATTTTGACTGAAAAAGGGTGGCTGCGTTAGGGAGGGAGGGAGAGGGGAGGGAGGGAAGAGAGAAAGAGAGAGAGAGAGAGAGAGAGGGAGAGGAAGGGGGAGAGAGAGAGAGAGAGAGAGAAGAGAGAGAGAACAAACAAACAAAATACAGGGCAAAAATAAAGAAATATAAATTTATAGGGGAGAATGAAAAAAGAGAGAAGAGGAGAGAGGAGAGGAGAGAGAAGAGAGAGAGAAGAGAGAGAGAGTAGGGGAAGGGGGGAGGAGAAAGAGAAAAGGGAGGGGGAGAGGGGAAAGAAAAATCGAAAACTCGAAATTTTAATGAAGGTGGGTAGAAAAGCTGGGAAAGGGGTATTTCATTTTGAGATCCCCTCTCATGATCAAAATAATTATATACACAACACCAACCTGCACAAAACCCAGATAAAAATATCTTCTCACCTACAAACCACACAGTCCACCTTCACAGGTCTTGCTGAAGTGGCGCAGGCTTACAAACACCTTTTTTCACTGAAAAACTCCGCGTCTTTCTGCCGCAGTCCCAGTATCGCGTGATGAATTGTTTTGCTTCGGCTGTATCTTTGCCAACAATATGTCTTCAACGAGCAACAAACCTTTAAGATACACAATTCTGTTTTCAGTAAACCGGTTATTAAAATAACACACCCACCGCACAAGTAAACCGTCCTGCTCGTCCGACTGTCAGCGAAAAGAATGTGTGGGTTACCTTGTCATGTGAGCGGCCCGTGCTACGCTTAACTAGGTGATTGCCAGGCCAGAACAGCGCTACCGCGCGGGACGTAGGACAGAACGTTCTAGAAATCTGATGTAATGCTAGGCAGGAAGGTAGGGGGTGAAGAGGGGGGGTAGAGTAGGTGCAGCAGTATTGATTTTTTGGCCTGTGTGTGTGTGTATGTGCCCCTGTCTCTGTCTCTGTGTGTGTGGCCTCTGTGTGTGAGGCCTCTGTGTGTATGTGTGTGGTGTTGTGTGTGTGTGTGGTGTATGTGCGTGTGTGTGCATGTATGTATTGCGTGTTTGCATGTGTAGAGGGTTTGTGTGTGTGTGTGTGTGTGTGGTTATATATAAAGTTGTAGCTGATTCCATGTCTTCCACACAATTTAATCTATAAAGCTGTTGAAAAAGTATTTGCGATTCAAAAACTTTTCTAACTTAGAATCCCCCTGGGAGAAATAAACACCCCCAAAGTGCTGGCAGGTAGGCCGGCAACTAGCAATTAAAAGCTTACCTGCCACCTGCAGACAGGGTCGTTGACCAACCGCCCTGAAAAGAAAGCCGTAGGAACAGACACCGTTTTGTATATGAACGCGTTCAGTCACGGCCGCTTTTTCCCTACGTTACTCTATGGGGGGTGTTCAGTTTTTAGCTACTTTCTCCTACGCTACTCTCTGAAAACCTTAGTAAATTAGTATTAAAAACGGATAACCCTGCACAGTATGTTTGTTTGTAGGTCGTTATTTTTTGGTTACTTGTCAGAGAACAGGAATAGGCGCTTTTAGGCCACTTTCGCCCAAAAACTCGGTGGTGAAGCAAGTGAGCCAGGATTGGTAAAATACTGTTACTCTATCTGTCTCCGCTCATCCAGATCATGACAGAGTGTCCATTCACCATAAACACCATGATCAAACCTTAGTTTGCTGAGGACTCCCGGCCAAAGGTAGGATCTGTCTCCGCTCATCCAGATCATGACAGAGTGTCCATTCACCATAAACACCATGATCAAACCTTAGTTTGCTGAGGACTCCGCCAAAGGTAGGATCTGTCTCCGTTCATCCAGATCATGACAGAGTGTCCATTCACCATAAACACCATGATCAAACCTTTACAATTTGCTAGCTCGCTCTGTAGTTATATGGTTTTATGAAATCGAATACTTTCTATAGTTAAAACCACTGATATAGTGTCTTTTCGTTGTCCTATTAAAATTGCGCATAGGTACCAACTGCCGTGGCGAAGTGGTTAGCATCGCAGACTCACGGCTGGGAGGTCACGGGACAGTAATAAAAATAATAATGCGCATGGGGTGTAACTATTTCAGCCAGTACACACCATTGCTGGTCCTGGATGCAAAATGAACTTAATTTCACTCATTAGCTGGCTAGTTCAAAGGAAGTAGAACAAAGCCTACCTAGCATCGTTAAATTCTCTCTCCCATGTTATGGTAAACATGTAAACATTTTCAGCCTCTCCAGCTGGTTTGAAGCCGCTTCAAAGGACAAAGGATATATCAGGTCACCTTCACAGAGGCCCGTGCTCTCCCAGGAGTCCTTCTAGTTTGTCTGGTGGTTTCGTTGTTGGTTAATTACTCGAGAATGTGTTACATATGGATGCCCTAAGAGTCGAAGCGCGCTGTCAGCGTAATTTCATTTGTTTTTTCCAGTCTTCACAGTCTTCAGCTGTTTAGAACCCATCATACTCGATTAAAAAAATCTCTGAAATCCGAAAAAGGAAGATAGAAAGAAAGGATCAAAGGTGAAAGAAAATGATGACAGACAGAATCAAACAAACAAAAAACACAAACAAAATCAAAGAGAAGTTGCTACTGTAATTGATTGGCAGGCAGACTGAGTTAGAGAGAGGGGGGGGGGAGGGGGAGAGGGAGAGAGAGAGAGAGAGAGAGAGAGAGAGAGAGAGAGAGTGAGAGAGAGAGAAAAGAGAGAGAGAGAGAGAGAGAGAGAGAGAACAAACACACAAATTACAAACAAAACAAAAGAGAACTATAATTGACTGAAGGCTGGCTGCGTTAGGGAGGGAGGAGAGAGAGAGGGAGGGACAGAGAGAAAGAGAGAGAGAGAGAGAGAGAGAGAGAGAGAGAGAGAGAGAGAGAGAGAGAGAGAGAGAGAGAGAGAGAACAAACAAACAAAATACAGACAAAACTAAAGAGAACTATAATTGACTGAAGGCAGACTGAATAAGAGAGAGAGAGAGAGAGAGAGAGAGAGAGAAGAGAGAGAGAGAGAGAGAGAGAGAGAGAGAGAGGGAGAGAGAAAAGAGAGAGGGAGGGAGAGAGAGAGAGAAAACTCGAAACTCGAAATCTTTAATGAAGGTGAATAGAAAAGCTGGAAGCATTTTTACACTATGCCCTCAAATAACAATAAACAATAAGGAACAATTACAGCAATTTGACAAAATTAAACACAACAATAAGAAAAACATTTATATATATATATATAATATATATATATATATATATATATATATATTATATATATATATAGAAAATAGTAAGCAGTCTCCTTATAACGTATTTCACACCACACACACACACACACACACACACACACACACACACACACACACACACACACAAACTGGACATACGTAAGCGTCACAAAGGTATACATAAACATTTCGTACGTCAATCATGTCATGTTACTTATAGCCCAGCCGACTGCGAAGGCCACCTCAGGGCTGCAACAACGTGTTTGTGTCAAAAGGAACATCAAACTTAGGAGAATATACAGTTAAGTGAAACATGATTTACAAATGGTCTATGAGGTATTTGAAATATGCTTTTTTAAACGATGTTAAACTATTTATCTGTTTTAAATGTGTAGGGATTTCACTCCATAATTTACTACAAGAGTGAAGGAGAGAGAGAGAGAGAGAGAGAGAAGAGAGAGAGAGAGAGAGAGAGAGTGAGAGAGAAGAGAGAGAGAGAGAGAGAGAGAGAAAACAAACACGCAAATTGCAAACAAAACAAAAGAGATGTATAACTGACTGAAGTCTGACTGAGTCAGAGAGAGAGAGAGAGAGAGAGGGGGGGGGGGGGGGGGGAGAGAAAGAGAGAGAGAGAGGGTGACGGCGGACACGGAATGAGAGGGGGCGGGCGGGGGGGGGGGGGGGGTATGGGGTTGTGGGGAGGGTGGGTGTAAGGAGGACGGGGCGAGAGAACGGAGGGGAGAAGAACACCACAGTATTAAGACATCCCATTAATTCCTCCTCTTCCCGACTGTGGATGCAAAGTTTTCTGAGTTGTCTGTACATTGGACACTCTCGTCATTACCCCCGAAGAAGTAAGTCCCTCAGAAGTTTCTATGCGGCGCACTGAGAGAAACGGTCTCTGCCTGAAACACAGGGATACGCTCAAAAAAGAAAAGGAAACCTCTAACAACATCGCCTGTTAGCAGCACGGAGAAGATAACAAGGTTTGCAAGTTTTAAACACCGTGGGAGCCAGCAACGAACCCGAAGGGCTGCACACAAAAAGTCATTGCAAGAGGAAACAAACATTAAAGCTGATGGAAGTCAGATCAAAGTGGGCACACATTGGACAAAGTATGTACCAGAATGACACACAGTTTCAAACAAGCCGAGACAACTGAAAGTGTGAGACATGCGCGAGTGCAAACAGGTGAATGAAAGGGACAAAGAGAAGACAGAAAGTGTGAGACATGCGCGAGTGCAAACAGGTGAATGAAAGGGACAAAGAGAAGACAGAAAGTGTGAGACATGCGCGAGTGCAAACAGGTGAATGAAAGGGACAAAGAGAAGACAGAGAGAACGAAACGCAAGGCAAGGGAGGGACGCCCCAGCCTCCCGTGAGAAAACGTCACATTGACTTCTCCCTTTGACACATCCACTGCCCTGGTCATTGCCGTCTGTCTGAATGATGGCACCATGGTTACCAGATTGCCCGCATCATTAGCACCATTCAGCACCACAGATTAAGCTGGAGAAAACAAAAACAAAAAACAATACCTTAAATGTTTCAACACACACACACACACACACACACACACACACACACACACACACACACACACACACACACACTCACAAGAGAGAGAGAGAGAGAGAGAGAGAGAAGAGAGAGAGAGAGAGAGAGAGATGAGAGAGAGAGAGAGAGAGAGAGAGAGAGAGAGAACAAGACAAGACAAAATTCTTTATTTTCGAGGATAATAGATAAGCACTAACGTGCTTTTTTACATCCAGTCCTCGCCCTGAGTAGGGACTACAACATGCAGTGAAATCAATTAATGTAAGAAATCAAAGAAGCAAGCAAAGCGGTCATGTAATCATAGAGGAACATCAAATGAAAATAGAAGATAAATGAAAACAAAACAAAAAATAAGAATAACAATAAAAAAAACAACAACTAAAAAATGATAATAACAAAAAATAAAACGAAATAAAAAAGAGAATAATAATAATGAAGAGGAAGGTGAGAGCGGGGGTAGGGAGTGAGGTGGGCTGGGGAAACATATGTAAGTGTACTACAACGTACACGATTGGCATGTATGAAAACAGACAGTGAAGTGAATTTGACAAGGTGCGTACATATTTTGAACACACAAATACACGCACGTTTGCACGCTAGAGAGAGAGAGAGAGAGAGAGAGAGAGGAGAGAGAGAGAGAGAGAGAGAGAGAGGGGAGAGAGAGAGAGAGAGAGAGAGAGAGAGAGAGAGAGAGAGAGAGAGAAGAGTGAGGAGGCACACACATGCATTCATTTTTCGCAAGGCATGAAATACGTCGAACGTATTAAGCAAAGTGAGATGACATTGGGGGGGGGGGGGAGGAGAAAAAAAAAAAAAGAAGAGAGAGAGAGAGAGAGAGAGAGGGGAGAGAGAGAGAGAGAGAGAGAGGAGTGAGAGAGAGATGAGGGATGGAAGGGAGAGGGGAACAGCATGAGATGTAATGATTTGAAATGGAACTGTACTAAAAACGCACAATAATTAGCCTGTATTAAAATCAGACAGTAAAATGAACATGAAAAAAATATATACGAAATTCTTTAGCATACACACGCACACATGCACAGACAGAGAGAGAGAGAGAGAGAGAGAGAGGAGAGAGAGAGAGAGAGAGAGAGAGAGAGAGAGAGGGGAGAGAGAGAGAGAGAATGAGAGAGGCAGAGAGAGAGAGAGAGAGAGAGAGAGCGCAGAGGGAGAGAGAGAGAGAGAGAGAGAGAGAAGAGAGAGAGAGAAGAGAGAAGAGAAAGAGAGAGAGAGAGAGAGAGAGAGAGGAGAGAGAGAGAGAGAGAGAGAGTGAAAAAAGATGACAACATATAATCATTTTTCATAAGATTATATCCCTATGCACACATACACACACCCCACACACACACACACACACACACAACACACTCACACACACACACACACACATATATATATATATATCAAGATACTTGATACATGAAAAAAGAGAAGAAGAAAAAAAAAAAGTTAGAAAAGACAAATTGGTTAAGTACATGAAAAAGGGATGATTTATGTGTTGAGATTACTTGGGTGGTTACTTATGGTTTTTTTATTTTATTTTTATTTATGGTTTTTTAAAATTATTTTTTAACGCAGAAGATGGGTAAGGTAAGTGTTTTTGAAGTTGTGGTACAATGGATTTGTTTGATGTATTCTGGAAGGGAGTTCCACAAAGAGGTTCCCGAGTACGTTAGACTTGATTTAAATAGGTCAATTCTGGGATTGGGATATGGAGTTTTGTGGGAGTTTCTCGACGAGACTTTGAGAATCGTCTCATTAAAGTTGTTGGAGCATTCCCGGGTCAGAATTTGTGCAGAGAGGAGAGAGAGAGAGAGAGAGAGAGAGAGAGAGAGAGGAGAGAGAGAGAGAAGAGAACTCGGAACTCGGAAAATTTTAATTGCAAAGGCCACCGACCTATCTGCAATGAGGTCAAGAAACAAAAATGAAAACACACACACTGACGCTGTGACATTTCTACTGATCACGCACATTTACAAAACGTGCTCACACCAACTATGTAATCGTAAATTGAGAATACCGAAAGATACATACAAAATCACACCCATATGTAACACTCTCCCAAACTCGCACAGCTCGCACATACAATTTCGCTCCCACTTACAATTGCGCGCGCGCCAACCACACACACACACACACAACCACACACACACACACACACACACACACACACACACACACACACACAAATTTGTAGATTCTATTTTAAAAAACCTATTTTAACATATATCTATATAATAGTGAGTTTCCCTCCCTATTGGAGGATGTCTCTCCCCCTTGGAGGATATAAGCTTGCTGAAGGCTCATTTTGAGAAGCATTTATTTTATTTTTTCTCCATCCACCCACTCAAGCACATACTGTTAGCTAGGCAGAATCATCTGCCACTGCAGGTATGAATGCGTATCTCCCCCTATTTCTCCTTTTTTCTTCAATCTAAGACATAAGAGCAAGCTTTGTTTATAATTCAATATTTCTTGCAGTCATTGCAACACCAAGCTGCTCTGTAAGTTGCTGGAACGGTGCTCGGTACTTATCCTTGGAATGTATTAGTTTGTTGTATACCAGGAGGCACTACAAACAAGGATACAATTACAAACTACAATACAACCCGGACAACAACACAAATAAAAGCAAGAAAAATAGGAGAAGAAAACCATATGGTATAACCCCCCCATACGACGGGAAACTCAAAACAAACATAGGGAAAGAATTCTTCAAAATCCTAGCAACTTCATTTCCAAAAGAGCACAAACTGTCCAAAATATTTAACAAAAACACTGTCAAACTATCGTACTCATGTATGCCCAACCTCAAAAACACTGATTGACGCATCCAATAAAATGAAAATCAACACAGCAAAGAAGGGTGAAGAAAGGAAATCTTGCAATTGCACGAGAAAGGAGCAGTGCCCACTAAACAATAAATGTCTCCACAACAACATTGTATACCAGGCTACTGTAACATCAGAAAATGAAAAAGAAACATACATAGGGATCACTGAAAACCACTTCAAAACCAGATATGCAAACCACAAACAGTCATTCAATAAAGAAAAATATAAAAACCAAACAGAACTGAGCAAATATATCTGGAAACTTAAAGACGCAAAAACAAGCTACAATATATCCTGGAAAATCATAAAAAGAGCATCACCATACAGCAATGTTTCAAAAAGGTGCAACCTATGTTTAACTGAAAAATGGTTAATACTATGCAAACCACACTTAGCAACTTTAAACACCAAAACAGAAATAGTAAACAACTGCAGGCATAAATGGAAATCGTTGTTAGTGAACACATCCAAAACAAAAACCTGAAAGCCCCAAAAAAACACGTGCAGCCAACCCGCACGTGCTAACAACCGCAAACGTGAGCCCACACGCTATATAACATCGGCGGTGGGCAAACAAAAATCATCCTGATGACAGCGCAACGCCGCTAGAAACAAATTTGTCGAGTTTTAACCTTGAGTTTAAACCTTCCTTTTTAACATCATTGACAGATATATATATATATATATATATATACACATTTTTCATCATGATCCCTAAGTATACACAAGACGTACCGACCACGAAACAAGGTAAAACAGATAAATTTATGAAAAACATATGGTACTCCTAATGTTCTCTCCCCAGTAACAATTCTTCTATTTTCTTCAAGGCATAGAAGATATACATCGCAACAGAGCGAATTACGTCCCTTTTCTCATTTTGCAGCAAAAACTTCAACAGTGGTCCGTGTACATTTGTTACATATTTCATGATATACTTATTTCTTAAATCTTGATGTGATGGACATTCCAGCAAAAAGTGTATTTCATCTTCAGTTTTGACACAAAAGGGCAGCTTATTGAGTTATTTTTGTATCTGTCGTGGACTTTTATATCACTGATTCCTAGTCGAAACCTTACAAGAACTTTTCGAAACTTTGGGATTGTGACATCTGCAAGATACTTTTCAGGCTGTAGTAATGATTTAAACAAATATGGAGAGGGAAATCAAGACTGTGGGACAACTAGGCTTCGACTTCTCTGCATCACATGCTTACCACACGATGCCATTCAGTCCGCGAAGCACCGCATCTCAAGCTGTGTTCCAACATCAGCCTCCAAGAGCTGTCTGGACAGGCCCCCCGGGCGTTGACGGGTGGAGTCCACTTATAAACCTGATGACGGGTGTTGTCGTTGCTTTCGTTTTCAGTGGGTGCGCCATGTTGTTTACATTCAGTTTGAGAGGTCGCGTCACTTGCCTGATTTTGCCTGTTCGTAGCGCTGACTTGAAGACGTTTTCAGTCCAAGTTGGCGTCATGGCTGCTCCTCGATGCTTCTACTAATGAACACACACACACACACACACACACACACACACACACAACACGCACGCACGCACGCACGCACGCACGCCACACCCTTTCTTTTCCATCTCTCTCACTCTGTAGTTTGGGAACATTATGATATATTTCAGGCATGGTGATTCGCTAAGTTCGGCCAGTTGCCTGGAGTTAATAACAACAGCCTTAAGACTTCCCTTCAGACTGACCAGTTGAGATGACACCCCCCCCCTACACACACACACACACACACACACACACCTTCATCACAACAGATTCTTTCCCCACTGGACAGACAGGTGGGGTCAGAGAGGTCAACAGAGGTCGTCATCCTCACCCTTAAAACGAGAAACCCGACAGAAAGCGGTCATATTCCCCCGTTCACGCCACAAGCCGCCATTACCCCCCCCCCCCCCCCCCTCCCCCGTGAAGTTATTGTTAGTGGTGGTCTGTGAGAGTGGTTCCGCTTGATTTGTCCTGTAAGCGGAAATGTACTGGCTGGTGACGGACAGTCTGGCTGTGGAGTCGACTCCAGCAGACGTGTTGTACATTGACTGCAAAGGTATAACGCCGAGAGACGTTTCCTGTTGTTTGGTTTCTCTTCCATTTCATTGACGTGAAGTATTATTGAAGACAAAGTGAACGAAATAGAATAGGAAAAGTCACTTCTGTTAACTAGTTTCTCTCTCTTTCTCTGTCTGTCTGTCTGCCTGTCTGTCTCTGTCTCTCTATGTCTTTGTCTGTCTGTCTGTCAGTCTACCTGTCTGTCTCTCTCTCTCTGTGCCTTTCCCTCTCTTACTTTGCCTTTTTTATCTGCTTCTCTCTCTCTCTCTCTCTCTCTCTCTCTCTCTCTCTCTCTCTCTCTCTCTGTCTAAGAAATGTCCATTTTGTGATTAAATCGGAAATGAATTCCATTTTCTTTTTGAATGTTCCAAATGTACTACATTGCGACAAAAGTATCTTTCGAAATATTATGGGAATATAAATGACCAATCTTTAGTATGTGCCTTACAAAGTGAAAATGTTTTTCAATTAAGAGGTTTGGGTATGTACATATTTTACGCCCTGGAAGCACGCTCAGTTATGGATGAAAGTTCATTGTATGACTAAGATACTGTATGCGTTAAGGCTAACTGAACATAAGCAATGTATATTAATTGACGGTGATGCGCGTTTAGTTTATGTATGTGTTTACTATTATTTGATTACACCTGACTTTGTTTGATTAAAGCTGATTGTCTTCCCTTTATCAGACCTGTACCTCCTGTATACAGGCCGGTGGCCTTACAACAAAACATTTTGAGTTCGGGGTTCGGATCTCTCTCTCTCTCTCTCTCTCTCTCTCTCTCTCTCTCTCTCTCTCTCTCTCTCTCCTCTCTCTCTCTCTCTCTCTCTCTCTTCTGTGTGTGTGTGTGTGTGTGTGTGTGTGTGTGGTGCGTGCGTGCGTGCGTGCGTGCGTGCGTGCGTGCGTGCGTGCGTGTGTGTGTGTGTGTTTGCGTGAACACGAGCGTAATAGTGTAATAATTTTTAAACGGGCTAACTCTGGTTTTAGTACTGTCCCACTATTAGCATGTGCCAGGTAGGCACTATTAGCATGTGCCAGGTAGGCCACTATTAGCATGTGCCAGGTAGGCCACTATTAGCATGTGCCAGGTGGGCCCACTATTAGCATGTGCCAGGTAGGCCACTATTAGCATGTGCCAGGTAGGCCACTATTAGCATGTGCCAGGTAGGCCACTATTAGCATGTGCCAGGTAGGCCACTATTAGCATGTGCCAGGTAGGCCAAAAATTGATATGAAAACAAAACCAGTGCTTTAAGGATTGAACACGGCGATCAATCGGATTGAACACGGCCATCAATCTTTCGTGGCCCACAACGCTAAGGAACTTTAGTGGTCCATGGGTCATTGATTAAACACCCAGACCTTGTCACATCCAACTCTGTAACAAGGTACTTAGTCATGATAAACGTTCGCAGCTTTAATATTCGCTTTGTGCTGGCACCCATAACTGGCTGCAGGTGGTCTCAGTTCCCCTTTCCATGGAGCATACAGAGAGAGAGAGAGAGAGAGAGAGAGAGGAGAGAGAGAGAGGAGAGAGAGAGAGAGAGATGGAGAGAGAGAGAGAGAGTTAAGGGAAAAGGCCCTTGCTTGGAGCCTAGGTAGACAAACAGGTAGCAAAGAAGCAGAGATAGACAGGAGGATGAAGAGGCTGGTAGGAAAAGATGAAATAGGGAGGAGATACAGAGGTAGAGAGAGAGATAGGTGTATATGCTGGGAGACAGAAAGGAAGACAAGGGAGATAAATAAGTAGCGGACAGAGATGAAGCCGGGAGACAGAGAAGCGCATCACAAGATGCCGACGTTAAAGGAAGATAGAGAGGGAGACAGAGACAGGCAGACAGAGAAGCATGCAGGGAGACAGATAGGTAGGTCAAGAATTACACCGAAGTAGACAGAGAGGCAGAGGGGTAGACAGTGAAGTCGAAAAGGTTGAATAGATGAGAGAAACAAATGTAGAAACAGATGCCGACAGGAAGACAGATAGAGTGAGAGAGATAGGGAAGACAGAGAACAAGACAAAAAAATCAAAGATGAAAAGGAAATTACAAGCTTCGACACAGAGACAGAGAGGTAAACAGGGAGATAAAGAGATCAGGGGGAAGGAAGAGAGCAACAGGCAGTGGGATACGGAGGCTGAGAGCAAGACAGACAGATGCAGAGGTAGACAGCGAGACATAAACGTTCACAGGGACTTACAAAGGTAGGCAGGGACATAGACAATTAGACCAAGACCCACAGAGGCAGACAAGGAGACAGACATAACAGAGACAGACAAGAGGACAGAGAGGCAGACAAGGAGACAGAGAGACAGACAAGGAGTTAGAGAGACAGACATGGAAATATGGAGATGGACAAGCTACACAAAGGTACTACAAACCGATAAACTATTTAATCAGCAGTTCACTACTCCAACCTCCGCCATTTACGTTGCTGCTAGGTCATCCTCCGACCCCACCCCCTCCTCTGCCTCCCATCCCCTTCTAACATTCTCCGCCATGTCTGGATCCTTTTCACCCAGCCTTCAGCCCATCAGCGGCTGCATACAAAGACCCTCGCCACCAGTGTCTGGCCTGCTGAAATGCTTGTAGTCACACCAAGCACCAGAATACACTGACTCTGGAACTGTCTTTGAATGTCTCAACCACGAGTCGATGCTGCCTTGATCTTCGGGAAGGGAAGGTGGGGGTAAGAAGTCGTAGCAGGGTTGGGGTTTGAGTGAGGCGTACTTTCTATGGCAGCTAAGTTTATATAGAGTGGCGAAGATGGAATTATTCCCCCTATCCCCAATCCAATGGGAAATGCCTGAGGCTGTTTCAGTTCTAATTATTTCCCTGTCTGTTTAAAATTCTATGCTATTATTTTTCTGTCAGTGTCTTTGAATCTGCCTCGTCTATGTTTTCTTCTTTCTTTCCTTGCAGTCGTCACTGTCTGCCTGCCGTCACGGCGCATTCACCAATCTGTGTCCAGCAACACGTTTCCTCTAGGGTAGGGATGCTAGGCTATCTAAATTAATAAACACTGTATCACCGTCTCCAAAAAGTCTTTAAAAGCAACTTCCTACTTTCATTCTCACTCTCCGACTATGTCTTCCTTTGTCATTGTTCGCTGTTTCGCTGCAATGTGCGATCTATTCACGAATGTTGCGTTAGAGAGTCTTCACACCTTTTCACACCATGCTCGTTTGTTGGTGCTGCGATCTGTAAGGACAGGTCAGACACTGGACTGGCCACTAGATGTCCACTCTGCACGAGCACTCCTATTTGCTTTTATGGCTGTAATATGTTTTTACTGCATTGACGTTTCGTGTGAACAATGGCTACGCATGACTGGCGCCCGCAGCATGATCTAGATCTGTCTGCTTTAAGGGCATACATGGTTCAGCGATCATGTTTTGATTGTCTATGATGGAGATGGCTGTCTTTGGTGTTGCTCCATCCGCTATAAAGAGATCCATGATCCAGCAGCCATGCTTGACTGTGTCTATAGTGTAGATGGGCTGTCTTTGGTATTTGTTGTTTCATCTGCTAAAAGGAAATCCTTTGCTAACGATCACCGACTTGCGTCTACAGAGGAGATGGTTGTCTTTGGAACTGGTGTCATTTTCAGGACTGGAGATTATCTCCCCTGTGAGATGTGAACCGATATAGGACCGATGTCGTCGGCTGGACAACCATGAAAGTGGACAGTGAAGTACAGAGCTGTGACTGCATGGACAGTGAAGTACAGAGCTGTGACTGCATTGGAGTGAAGTACAGAGCTGTGACTGCATGGACAGTGAAGTACAGAGCTGTGACTGCATTGGAGTGAAGTACAGAGCTGTGACTGCATTGGAGAGAAGTACAGAGCTGTGACTGCATGGACAGTGAAGTACAGAGCTGTGACTGCATTGGAGAGAAGTACAGAGCTGTGACTGCGTGGACAGTGAAGTACAGAGCTGTGACTGCATTGGAGAGAAGTACAGAGCTATGACTGCATTGGAGAGAAGTACAGAGCTGTGACTGCATGGACAGTGAAGTACAGAGCTGTGACTGCATTGAAGAGAAGTACAGAGCTGTGACTGCATGGACAGTGAAGTACAGAGCTGTGACTGCATGGACAGTGAAGTACAGAGCTGTGACTGCATGGACAGTGAAGTGCAGAGCTGTGACTGCATGGACAGTGAAGTACAGAGCTGTGACTGCATGGACAGTGAAGTACAGAGCTGTGACTGCATGGACAGTGAAATACAGAGCCGTGACTGCATTGGAGAAAAGTACAGAGCTGTGACTGCATTGGAGTGAAGTACAGAGCTGTGACTGCATTGGAGAGACGTACAGAGCTGTGACTGCATGGGCAGTGAAGTACAGAGCTGTGACTGCATTGGAGTGAAGTACAGAGCCGTGACTGCATTGGAGAGAAGTATAGAGCTGTGACTGTATTGGACAGAAGCACAGAGCTGTGACTGCATTGAAGAGAAGTACAGAGCTGTGACTGCATGGACAGTGAAGTACAGAGCTGTGACTGCATGGACAGTGAAGTACAGAGCTGTGACTGCATTGAAGAGAAGTACAGAGCTGTGACTGCATGGACAGTGAAGTACAGAGCTGTGACTACATGGACAGTGAAGTACAGAGTTGTGACTGCATTGGAGAGAAGTACAGAGCTGTGACTGCATTGGAGTGAAGTACAGAGCTGTGACTGCATGGACAGTGAAGTACAGAGCTGTGACGGCATTGGAGAGAAGTACAGAGCTGTGACTGCATTGGTGTGAAGTACAGAACTGTGACTGCATGGACAGTGAAGTACAGAGCTGTGACCGCATTGAAGTGAAGTACAGAGCTGTGACTGCATGGACAGTAACGTACAGAGCTGTGACTGCATAGACAGTGAAGTACAGAGCTGTGACTGCATTGGAGTGAAGTACAGAGCTGTGACTGCATGGACAGTGAAGTACAGAGCTGTGACTGCATTGGAGTGAGGTACAGAGCTGTGACTACATTGGAGTGAAGTACAGAGCTGTGACTGCATTGGAGTGAAGTACAGTGATGTGACTGTATGGACAGTGAAGTACAGAGCTGTGACTGCATTGGAGAGAAGTACAGTGATGTGACTGTATGGACAGTGAAGTACAGAGCTGTGACTGCATTGGAGTGAAGTACAGTGATGTGACTGTATGGACAGTGAAGTACAGAGCTGTGACTGCATTGGAGAGACGTACAGAGCTGTGACTGCATTGGAGTGAAGTACAGAGCTGTGACTGCATGGACAGTGAAGTACAGAGCTGTGACTGCATTGGAGTGAAGTACAGAGCTGTGACTGCATGGACAGTGAAGTACAGAGCCGTGACTGCATTGGAGAGAAATACAGAGCTGTGACTGCATTGGAGTGAAGTACAGAGCTGTGACTGCATTGGAGTGAAGTACAGAGCTGTGACTGCATTGGAGAGAAGTACAGTGCTGTGACTGCATTGGAGAGAAGTACAGAGCCGTGACTACATTGGAGTGAAGTACAGAGCTGTTACTGCATTGGAGTGAAGTACAGTGCTGTGACTGCATTGGACAGTGAAGTACAGAGCTGTGACTGCATGGACAGTAACGTACAGAGCTGTGACTGCATTGGAGAGAAGTGCAGAGCCGTGACTGCATTGGAGTGAAGTACAGAGCTGTGACTGCATTGGAGTGAAGTACAGAGCTGTGACTGCATTGGAGTGAAGTACAGAGCCGTGACTGCATTGGAGTGAAGTACAGAGCTGTGACTGCATTGGAGAGAAGTACAGAGCTGTGACTGCATGGACAGTGACGTACAGAGCTGTGACTGCATTGGAGAGAAGTACAGAGCTGTGACTGCATTGGAGTGAAGTACAGAGCTGTGACTACATGGACAGTGACGTACAGAGCTGTGTCTGCATGGACAGTGACGTACAGTGCTGTGACTGCATTGGAGAGAAGTACAGAGCTGTGACTGCATTGGAGTGAAGTACAGAGCTGTGACTGCATTGGAGTGAAGTACAGAGCTGTGACTACATGGACAGTGAAGTACAGAGCCGTGACTGCATTGGAGAGAAGTACAGAGCCGTGACTGCATTGGAGTGAAGTACAGAGTTGTGACTGCATTGGAGAGAAGTACAGAGCTGTGACTGCATGTACAGTGAAGTACAGAGCTGTGACTGCATTGGAGTGAAGTACAGAGCTGTGACTGCATGGACAGTGAAGTACAGAGCTGTGACTGCATGAACAGTGAAATACAGATCCGTGACTGCATTGGAGAGACGTACAGAGCTGTGACTGCATGGACAGTGAAGTACAGAGCTGTGACTGCATTGGAGTGAAGTACAGAGCCGTGACTGCATTGGAGAGAAGTACAGAGCTGTGACAGTATTGGAGAGAAGTACAGAGCTGTGACTGCATTGAAGGAAGTACAGAGCTGTGACTGCATGTACAGTGAAGTACAGAGCTGTGACTGCATTGGAGTGAAGTACAGAGCTG
>CM031603.1:98435513-98453013 GCA_018398815.1 Conus ventricosus | reverse complement strand
AGACAAGCACATGGTTTCGTTATTCCAAGTCTGAATATACGAAAACATTTTCATCTCGGAAAGGGATTTTCAATATTCACTGCAGAACTATATGCTATACTGATGGCTTTTTTTGTGTACATAGTACTCCAATATCCTTTTTTAGTGTGCTGTTTTGTGTTGATTCCAAGTCTGTTTTGCAGTCACTGCAAACTTAGGATTGTAAGGCCAGAAAAGATTTACTATATGAAATAAGGTACCTGATACACTGTATTATGTCTCAGGGTATAATCGTAGACTTCTGCTGGATTCCTTCACATTGTGGTCTCAGAGGGAATCAAAATAGCAGATAATCTAGCTAAACTTTGTGCACAAAACTGTTCAGAATGTGTGCTAAATTTGCCATTACATCCTTCCAAGTGTGAAATACTATTCAACCTGGAACACTACGTTTACAAAACCTTTTTCTGTGGAAGATACTACACACTGCCTAGCTGCTCGCGCCATCTAGCTAAGATTACCACAAAATTAAGGCTGAACACATGGAAGACCAAATTTTCTCCTGAAGTTGTGTGTGTCTGTGGAAAATTCATCTCTGTGCATCACCTTCTATTAGATTGTCCAGTTTTAACTGAAATGTATGAGGCGAAAGGTATCAATCTTGACAAATATGAAAATGAGAGTCAAGTTCTGTCTGACTCATGCATAATTGCGATTGCCGCCACTTTAGCCAGTTCTGAGGTAGCTAGACTATTATGAAGGTCCTTAACTGATATGCTGTTTTCTTTTTCATAAGTGTATGCAGATGTATGTGTTAAAATGTCTTAAGTGTTGCTGGTTTGTTTGTTTTGTTTTTGTTTGTTTGTTTTTCCCGTCTAATATCATCTGCCGGATGAAAAGACGTAAAATAAAACCACCACCACCACCAGACAAGCAGCTGAAAGCTTTCTGCTTCAGCGTCATCGGGAGGCGTTACGCCGTGCGGATCAATCCATTCACGCTACACCACATCTACCAGGTCAAGTGATCACAATGAATAGGGTTTACAGCAAATAAATGAATAAACGTGTCAAGTCATCAAGTCGGACAGAGTGGAAACATGGAGTATGAGTGAGGCTACCTTGACACCTGATGAAAGCACTAACCCGACGAGATAAGCAGGCAGTGAATGCTTTGTTCACATGGTCAGCACCATCACATGGCCGATGACAGCCAGGAAGACAGGGACGAGATAAACAAGCACTGAATGCTTAGCTCACATGGTCAGCACCATCACATGGCCGATGACAGCCAGGAAGACAGGGACGAGATAAACAAGCACTGACTGCTTAGCTCACATGGTCAGCACCATCACATGGCCTATGGAAGCCAGGAAGGCAGGAATCACAATACAAAGCAAAGCGACAGACACGCATTTCACAAGACAGTCCGTGGCAAGGAGGGAGGGAGGGGCGGAATGATGGTGAAGAGAGACAAGGGGGACTGTGGGCAGGGGGTGGCCGAGGAAACGCCAACACTGCAGTACAAGACGTCACTATTTCACCTCTTCACTCACGCAAACCACGACAGGTTGAATAGGTAAGGTAAGGTCATGCTGCTTATTGAACAGCCGACCGCAAAGGGTCATATCAGGGCTGTCATCACATGAAAAAAATCAACTCACAAGTCATCAACCTTTCACACATCTCTTTAAAATACATCGTCTAGAAACGTACCAGAAACTTCGTTAGAAATCTTTCTTCCATAAAATCTTAGATCAGATGAAAAATGTCAATCTCCTTCAGAAACTCAACGATCACGTCAAGTGGGACATCTACACGGAGTCTGCTGTAAAATGTTTGTGTCTCACATCGTGCAAGTCCCAACACTCCAAAAGAACATGTTTCATTGTGAGTGGTACATGACATGGAACGCGCCACGGAGCTTCTTCACTCTTTAAAAGGTACGAATGAGTAAAATATGCTAGGTTTTCAAGCTGACTACATCATCGACACATTTTCATCCATAACATGTTAACTTACAAAGTCAATCCCTCAAACGTTTCTACACCACGTTGTCTCAGTTGCACTGTTCTCAGGTCAAACACGGTACAAGTGGCAACACTGGAGACAGTCTGAGCATTCTATGTCAGGACAGAAGACGTCTGGGAGTACAGAGGCCTTTCGTGTGTGAAGTGTTCTACACGCGGTGCTGGTTCCAGAGTTGCAGCTAAACTAAGAGAAAAGACGAATGACATTTTTGACCACCCACCCCGCCCCCACCCACCCACACCCACATAAAAAAATCAAGGACAGTATCCAATATTCACCTCCACCACAGCCTACTTCATTTTGGTCCTTTGGTTTGTTTGTGGACTCCGTTCAAGGTAGAATGACCCAAACCACTGAACCCATTGTAAGGACGCTTTAAAGGACAGAGGGAATGTGGCCCAAAATGACCCAAACCACTGAACCATTGTAAGGACGCTTTAAAGGACAGAGGGAATGTGGCCCAAAATGACCCGTGACAGTTCAGTGAGGACCTAGGTCAAATGACGGACGAGCTCGTTCATCAAGATTATGACACACTGACCATGAATACGTGAAGATATCTTTATCAGTTGACAAATCTCTAAGACATGGAACATTAAAATGACACACAGACAATGAAAACCGTAGATATATCTTTATCAATTGACAAGTCTCTAAGACAGAGAACATGAAAACTTCCAATGATATTTTGTATTTTCTCTATCCTATGAAAATTGTGCTGGGGAAGTCACTTTTTTCAACGAGTGCATACTACTACTTTCTCTGGTATGAACTTGATTTCACTCACGAGCCGGCTGGTTGACAGAAACAAAAAAAACCAGCCTTCCTACCACCGTGATTTTGGCTCCCGTGTTACAGTAAACAGGCACATATGTTGCCGGTCAGTTTGGTATAAATCCGGATCAAAGGACGGGTCCAGATTCAGTTCAACCGTGGTGAAGGTCCGCGCTCTCTCTCTCGCGCCTTTTTGTTGTTGTTGTTGTTAATGGCTTGTGAATGAAAACAGAAAAATATCATGACTGAAAGAAACGATCGAAGGTGAGAAGAAAACGATGATTGATAGAACTAAACATGTAGACACAGATACAAACAAACAAACCAAATCACAAGAGGAGAACTGCATTTGACGGACAGACAAACTGAGCTAGAAAGAGACACAGGAACAAAAGATGGTGGGGGGGGGGGGGGGGGGGGAGTTTGGTATGAAGATAGGATGGCAAAAGGAGGTGTGGGGGCGTTACTGGATAAAGGAGGGGGACCAAGGGAGTCGTCCAAGGACAGACACATCCAAGACTACGGTCGTAAGACATTAAGGGAATCTCTCTTCTCCGAAAACTACGTCAAAGCCTTGAGCCGTGACAAAGTTTTCTGAGGTGTCTGTACATTTGACACTTTCTTCACCCACTACGTCACTACCCTCACAAGTTTCTATACGACTCCCTGAGAGAACTGGTCTTCAACTGGAAACCCCACGGAACATCGCCTTTGAACACACAGGATAAGAACTGGAAACCCCACGGAACATCGCCTTTGAACACACAGGATAAGAACTGGAAACCCCACGGAACATCGCCTTTGAACACACAGGATAAGAACTGGAAACCCACGGAACATCGCCTTTGAACACACAGGATAAGAACTGGAAACCCCACGGAACATCGCCTTTGAACACACAGGATAAGAACTGGAAACCCATGGAACATCGCCTTTGAACACACAGGATAAGAACTGTAAACCCCATGGAACATCGCCTTTGAACACACAGGATAAGAACTGGAAACCCCATGGAACATCGCCTTTGAACACACAGGATAAGAACTGGAAACCCCACGGAACATCGCCTTTGAACACACAGGATAAGAACTGGAAACCCCACGGAACATCGCCTTTGAACACACAGGATAAGAACTGGAAACCCCACGGAACATCGCCTTTGAACACACAGGATAAGAACTGGAAACCCACGGAACATCGCCTTTGAACACACAGGATAAGAACTGGAAACCCCACGGAACATCGCCTTTGAACACTGCGAAGATAACAGTGTTTGCATCTCTTCTTCATTTCCAAAGATGTTGGGAGTTGCAACAGCGTGAGGTCAAACAGTGAACCCTAAGGACCGGACAAAAAATGGAACTGCAAAACGAAGAAAGGGCTGGGGGGAGGGGGGGGGGGGTGGAATCCGGGCGCACATTTCACAACCCGAGTACCAGAATGACACACCGTGACGAAGGAAGAGATAAACTGGAGGTCAGAGACAGACACGATGACACACAGGGGAATAAAGTGGACAGAGCGGAGAGACAGAGAACAAAACACAAGGCGAGGTAAAGGCGACCAAGTCTCCATCAACGAAACACCACACTGACTTCCTCCTTCAACATGTCCAGTCTTCTGATCATGACGCTCTCTTGACTTCCTCCTTCAACATGTCCAGTCTTCTGATCATGACGCTCTCTTTAGATACTGTCACTGTGTCTTCTGATCATGACGCTCTCTTTAGATACTGACACTGTGTCTTCTGATCATGACGCTCTCTTGACTCTCTTCAACATGTACAGTCTTTGATCATGACGCTCTCTTTAGATACTGACACTGTGTCTTCTGATCATGACGCTCTCTTTAGATACTGTCACTGTGTCTTCTGATCATGACGCTGTCTTTAGATACTGTCACTGTGTCTTCTGATCATGACGCTCTCTTTAGGTACTGACACTGTGTCTTCTGATCATACGCTCTCTTTAGTACTGTCACTGTGTCTTCTGATCATGACGCTCTCTTTAGATACTGTCACTGTGTCTTCTGATCATGACGCTCTCTTTAGATACTGTCACTGTGTCTTCTGATCAGGACGCTCTTTTAGATACTGTCACACAGCTGTTCAGAGCAAGCCACTTAGTTTTGAGAGGCAGGGGAGTTTACAGCTCGCCCACAGCTGCACGGGCCAAGCCGTAAATGCAGGTGAGGAAAGGTGTGTTTTCTGCAGGCTGCTCCCACCGACAGTAACCGCGCTGTACTCGGCGAACTGAATGTCATCTGTGTAAAGCCGTGTCTGGCAACATGTGTTTGATGCTGAGTGCATTAACGTGGGGCTGTTAGTTTGATAATCTTTTGTAATAAATTTGTATCATAAGCTTCTTTAGATACTGAATGGCTATCATACCTTCTTTAGATACGCACTTGACTTGTTATCGCTCTTTTAGATACGAAATGAGTCTTTTAATACTGTCAGGTCTTCTGATCATAACGCTCTCTAATCTGAACTGTATTTTCTAGTTCAGATGTCACGTGTCTTCTGATCATGACGCTCTCTTAGATACGTCAATGTGTCTCTTTAGATACTGTCACTGTGTCTTCTGTCTGACGCTCTCTTTAGATACTGTCATGTCACTGTGTCTTCCAAATCGTTCTCAACATTGGCACTTTCCATCACCATGGATTCCGCTGTAAAGAAATAACACCTTCAATATTTGTACACAACACAGCAAGACAGACACAGGGAGAGAAGGGAAGGAGGGGAAGTACGAAGACAGGGAGAGAGAGAAGAGAGAGAGAGAGAGAGAGAGAGAGAGAGAGAGAGAGAGAGAGAGAGAGAAGAGAGGAGAGAGAGAGAGAGAGAGAGAGAGAGAGAGAGAGAGAGAGAGAGAGAGAGAGAGAGAGGAGAGAGAGAGAGAGAGATGCTACTCGCATTAAATGCATTGACTCATACTAAACGCGCTGACCAAATCTTGATGTCTGCAAATTTTCTTTACAGGGTACTTTACACGTGGGTTGATTAGATAGCTGCAACTTCATAGGTTTACCACATACCACACGGCATTCTACGGGACCAAAAATGTAAGAATGACAGGACAAAAAGACGAGAATGACCGATGGAGTAGAAAGGAATTTCCAGGTTAAAACAAAATGCACAAACACAAAACACCCCTCGTGGCATAACGTGCCATAGTGTTGCATGACACACTGGAGGACTGTATGACATCATAACAACAACAGGCTGAAGACAAACACACTACAACAAACATTTAATGAAACCGAACGAAGCAGCCCCCATTCATGGAGAGAAACTGTGGTCGGGGGCTACGCGAAAAAGGCGACAGGCGCATGTTGAAGAACATTGTTTAAGACAAGCGTGGAATTCTTGTAAAAGGATACATTAATATTGAGGGCGGGAGGCTGTTTTGGAAGCTAGCTGAAAATAAAACCTGATCTTATAATTCATGCACATTGTCTGTGCAGGGGAGGGGGGCGGGCAAGTGGGGGTCAGAGAGAGAGAGAGAGAGAGAGAGAGAGAGAGAGAGAGAGAGAGAGAGAGAGACAGACAGACAGACAGACAGACAGACAGACAGAGAGGGAGAGAGAGAGGGAAACAGAATCTGCATGTGTAAATGTTACTGGACCTCCTAGAGGTCCCTACCCCAGGTCCCTACCCCTCACTCACACACCTCCCCTGCCCACGTATGCCCTGCCCCCCCCCCCCTTCCTTCTTCCCCCTCTCCACCTCTCTGAGTAAACAAGCTTCGATTGCTTTCCCATTGTGGTCTCGTTCAATGACGTCTTCCATTTGCGGTTCAACACACTTCATCGTAACAACCAACAGACTTAACATTCAGCTTTGACCGAACACCTCAGCAGGAACAAAATGAACGGGGGAAGGCAGGACTTGAAGGAGAAGGGCGGAAACAGGCCGACAGTTCCTGGAGAGCCTGCTCTGTGACCACACCGTGTCTCCCCGGGGAACCAAGTCTCCAGAAGCTTCATCTTGCTGCTTCCGGGCCACTGACCGCTGTCTGCAGGAAGCCGTCCATTGATTCCAGGCTAAGAGGGTTGTTAGGGTTCTGCCGACTTCCATCGTGGGCCAGCTGATTAGCCTCGTCCATAGACTGGACAGGCTTTGATCTCTCCTGGCACTGAGGTCAGAGAGGTCGGCAAAAGGTCTTTGTTCTGACCATAAAACGAGAAACCAGTTGTTTTTCTCCCCTTCTTACCAGCAAGGTGGCTATCAACCCTGTGAAGTTACCGTTTTGGGTGGTCTGTAAGAGTGGTTCCGCCTGATTTGTCCTGTTAGCGGAAATGTACGGGGGTAATTTCATGCTGTTCCGGTTCCGGTTACAGTGAAAGACAGGGGTAAGGGTTACTGGGCAAAGAGGAGAGGACCTTCTCTCTCTCTCTCTCTCTCTCTCTCTCTCTCTCTCTCTCTCTCTCTCTCTCTCTCTCTCTCTCTTCCCCCTTAACCTTTTTAGGCATGATTCAAAAACACAAGTATGGCTGAGCGGTTTTAATCTCAATGAAATATTCGAGTCCTCCTCCCCCCTGTCCCAGCCCCGCCTCCTCATCTATCCCACTCTCTCTCCTTTCTTTGAAGATTACAAACGTGTGCATCCGTGCTTCCGTGCGTGCGTGTGTGTGCACGTGCGTGCGTCTATGTGTGTTAGAAAAAGAGAGAGATACAGAGCAGCGTTTAACTATGTTCGTCCATGTGTGTGTGTGTGTGTGTGTGTGTGTGTGTGTGTGTGTGTGTGTGTGGTGGGTGGGTGGGTGGGTGCGTGCGTGCGTGCGTGCGTGCGTGCGTGCGTGCGTGCGTGTGCGTGCGTGCGTGCGCACGCGTGAGCGTGCATGCGCAAATGCGTGTGAGAGTGTGAGTGTGTGTGTGTGTGTGTGTGTGTGTGTGTGTGTGTGTGTGTGTGTGTGTGTGTGTGTGTGGTGTGTGTGTGTGTGTATGTGTTGTGTGTGTGTGTGTGTGTGTGTGCGTGTGCGAGTTCGCATGAGCGCTGTAGGGCGCTTTGTATGTTTGTGCCAGAACGAAAAATGGTAACGGTGAAATAGAAGCTTGAAGGGAGAGATGCAGCTCCGGCAGAGAAGATGAAGGGAGAGATGCAGCTCCGGCAGAGAAGATGAAGGGAGAGATGCATGTCCGGCAGAGAAGATGAAGGGAGAGATGCATGTCCGGCAGAGAAGATGAAGGGAGAGATGCATGTCCGGCAGAGAAGATGAAGGGAGAGATGCATGTCCGGCAGAGAAGATGAAGGGAGAGATGTATGTCCGGCAGAGACGATGAAGGGAGAGATTCATGTCCGGCAGAGAAGATGAAGGGAGAGATGCATGTCCGGCAGAGAAGATGAAGGGAGAGAAGTGGAGGTGGGCTGGGGAGGAGAACGAGAGATGCAGTGACCACAGCAAAGCCAGCTCTGTTCCGGGGGGTCTTCAGAGCAGCGTGGAGGGAAAGTCTGGCTGTGGATCATGTTCCAACGTGGACATCGACCAGTAACAGCTGAGAGGACAGAAAGGTCTGAGTGTGAATTATGTTCCAACGTGGACATTGACCAGTAACACCTGAGGGGACAGAAAGGTCTGAGTGTGAATTATGTTCCAACGTGGACATCGACCAGTAACAGCTGAGGGGACAGAAAGGTCTGAGTGTGAATTACGTTCCAACGTGGACATCGACCAGTAACAGCTGAGAGGACAGAAAGGTCTGAGTGTGAATTACGTTCCAACGTGGACATCGACCAGTAACAGCTGAGAGGACAGAAAGGTCTGAGTGTGAATTACGTTCCAACGTGAACATTGACCAGTAACACCTGAAGGATTAGAAAGGTCTGGCTGTGGAGTATGTTCCAACATGGACACTGACGGTAAACACCTGAAGGATTAGAAAGGTCTGGCTGTGGAGTATGTTCCAACATGGACACTGACCGGTAAACACCTGAAGGATTAGAAAGGTCTGGCTGTGGAGTATGTTCCAACATGGACACTGACCGGTAAACACCTGAAGGATTAGAAAGGTCTGGCTGTGGAGTATGTTCCAACATGGACATTGAACTGATGGCCCAGAATGGACACATGGGTCAGTAGTTTCATATCTATGTCTCCGATTCTGTTGTTCACTTTAAGTGGTACTGAAGTTAAAGTACATGAGACGGAAGTCTTTTTCAGTCAACTGGTCTCTCCCCTCCCCTCCCCTCCCCCACTCCCACTGTCTCTCCGTTTCTGCCTGTGCCTGCCTGCCTGCCTGCTTGCCTCTGTCTCTGTTTTTGTCTCTGTCTGTCTGTCTGTCTGTCTGTCTCTCTGTCTGTCTGTCTGTCTCTCTGTCTGTCTGCCTGTCTGTCTGTCTGTCTGTCTCTCTGTATGTATGTATGTGTGTCTGTCTATCTCTCTCTCTCTCTCTCTCTCTCTCTCTCTCTCTCTCTCTCTCTCTCTCTCTCTCTCTCTCTCTCTTCCCCCTCCCTCGATCCAAAGTGTCTATTTACGTGTGTGGCTTGAAGAGAGCACAAGCTTTGATGTTTGGGGTTTTTTTTTTCCACAGAGACATGTTCTTGTATGTGTATCCGGACAACTTCTGTCACCAATGCACTGATGAAGCTGACAGTTGGACTGACATCTAACCAGTCCTCAAGGGTCAACACAGCAACCAGCCATGGCACAGGACTCTAGGGGACGTCCGTGGGCCATGATCTGTTGAACAAACAGGCGACCTTTGGCAGATCCCCACCCCACAGAAAGGCTTTTACAGTCCGCCATGACGTACACTGGTAACTCCAGCATGTCTGTCTTTGCACACTCGTCTATAACTAGGCGCAGATGGTCTCTATTTCCTTGTCCGAGAAGCACCCACACAGCCAATGAAGGGGAAAGCTCCTTACTGACAGCTCAGCCAAGGCGTACAAAAAAGCACCCACACAGCCAATGAAGGGGAAAGCTCCTTACTGACAGCTCAGCCAAGGCGTACAAAGAAGCACCCACACAGCCAATGAAGGGGAAAGCTCCTTACTGACAGCTCAGCCAAGGCGTACAAAGAAGCACCCACACAGCCAATGAAGGGGAAAGCTCCTTACTGACAGCTCAGCCAAGGCGTACAAAGAAGCACCCACACAGCCAATGAAGGGGAAAGCTCCTTACTGACAGCTCAGTCAAGGCGTACAAAGAGGCACCCACACAGCCAATGAAGGGGAAAGCTCCTTACTGACAGCTCAGCCAAGGCGTACAAAGAAGCACCCACACAGCCAATGAAGGGGAAAGCTCCTTACTGACAGCTCAGACAAGGCGTACAAAGAAGCACCCACACAGCCAATGAAGGGGAAAGCTCCTTACTGACAGCTCAGACAAGGCGTACAAAGAAGCACCCACACAGCCAATGAAGGGGAAAGCTCCTTACTGACAGCTCAGACAAGGCGTACAAAGAAGCACCCACACAGCCAATGAAGGGGAAAGCTCCTTACTGACAGCTCAGCCAAAGGCGTACAAAGAGCACCCACACAGCCAATGAAGGGGAAAGCTCCTTACTGACAGCTCAGCCATGGCGTACAAAGAGGCACCCACACAGCCAATGAAGGGGAAAGCTCCTTACTGACAGCTCAGACAAGGCGTACAAAGAGGCACCCACACAGCCAATGAAGGGGAAAGCTCCTTACTGACAGCTCAGACAAGGCGTACAAAGAAGCACCCACACAGCCAATGAAGGGAAAAGCTCCTTACTGACAGCTCAGCCAAGGCGTACAAAGAAGCACCCACACAGCCAATGAAGGGGAAAGCTCCTTACTGACAGCTCAGACAAGGCGTACAAAGAAGCACCCACACAGCCAATGAAGGGAAAGCTCCTTACTGACAGCTCAGACAAGGCGTACAAAGAAGCACCCACACAGCCAATGAAGGGGAAAGCTCCTTACTGACAGCTCAGACAAGGCGTACAAAGAAGCACCCACACAGCCAATGAAGGGGAAAGCTCCTTACTGACAGCTCAGACAAGGCGTACAAAGAAGCACCCACACAGCCAATGAAGGGGAAAGCTCCTTACTTACAGCTCAGCCAAGGCGTGCAAAGAAGCACCCACACAGCCAATGAAGGGGAAAGCTCCTTACTGACAGCTCAGCCATGGCGTACAAAGAGGCACCCACACAGCCAATGAAGGGGAAAGCTCCTTACTGACAGCTCAGACAAGGCGTACAAAGAGGCACCCACACAGCCAATGAAGGGGAAAGCTCCTTACTGACAGCTCAGACAAGGCGTACAAAGAAGCACCCACACAGCCAATGAAGGGGAAAGCTCCTTACTGACAGCTCAGCCAAGGCGTACAAAGAAGCACCCACACAGCCAATGAAGGGGAAAGCTCCTTACTGACAGCTCAGACAAGGCGTACAAAGAGGCACCCACACAGCCAATGAAGGGGAAAGCTCCTTACCGACAGCTCCGACAAGGCGTACAAAGAAGCACCCACACAGCCAATGAAGGGGAAAGCTCCTTACTGACAGCTCAGACAAGGCGTACAAAGAGGCACCCACACAGCCAATGAAGGGGAAAGCTCCTTACTGACAGCTCAGACAAGGCGTACAAAAGAAGCACCCAGACAGCGAGCAGACAGGGGAAAGCCGGTCTAGACATGACAGTAGCAGGGAGTGTAGAGGAGAGAGGAGATAGATGTAACAGAGCAGGAAGGAAGCAGGAAGAAGAGAGTGAGAGATAAGCGTTGAGATAGAGAAGTGGCAGGAGGACAAGAGTAGAGCATGACAGAGAGGCGACAGGTAGAAGGAAGTAGACATCCAAGCAAACAGAGAAGCAGAGAAAAGCGTGAGAGACGAGAAGCGAGCCAGGAAACAGGTCGAGAGGTAGAGGATGACAGAGAAAGGTCGACAGAAGTAGACAGGGATAGAAGACAGGTCGAGCAGACAGAGAAGCAGAGAAACAGGTCGAAGCAGAACAGAGAAGCAGAGAAACAGGTCGAGCAGACAGAGAAGCAGAGAAAACAGGTCGAGTGGACAGAGAAGCAGAGAAAGAACAGGTCGAGTAGACAGAGAGAGCGCAGAGAAGAACAGGTCGAGCAGACAGAGAAGCAGAGAAACAGGTCGAGTAGACAGAGAAGCAAGAAGGAAACAGGTCGCAGACAGGAGCGGAGAGAAGGCAGAGAAACAGGTCGAGTCAGACAGGAAGCAGAGAAACAGGTCGAGTAGAAGAGAAACAGGTCGAGTAGACAGAGAAGCAGAGAAAAGAACAGGTCGAGTAGACAGAGAACAGTCGAGCAGAAGAGAAGCAGAAGAAACAGGTCGAGTAGACAAGAAGAGAAACAGGTCGAGAGACAGAGAAGCAGAGAAACAGGTCGAGAGACAGAGAAACAGGCAGTGACGAGAAGCAGAGAAACAGGTCGAAGAGAGCAGAGAAACAGGTCGAGTAGACAGAGAGAAACAGGTCGAGTGACAGAGAAGCAGAGAAACAGGTCGAGTAGACAGAGAAACAGGTCGAGTAGACAGAAAGCAGAGAAACAGGTCGAGGAGAACAGAGAATGAAAACAGGTCGAGTGACAGAGAAGCAGAGAAACAGGTCGAGAGAGACAGAGAAGCAGAGAACAACAGGTCGAGTGGACAGAGAACAGAGAAACAGGTCGAGCGACAGAGAAGCAGAGAAACAGGTCGAGAGACAGAGAAGACAGGTGAGTAGACAGAGAAGCAGAGAACGAAGGTGAGTAGACAGAGAACAAGAACAGTCAGGAGACAGAAGAAACGCAGGATCGATGACAGAGAAGCAGAGAAACAGGTCGAGTAGACATGGAAAGCAGGCAGGGAAAGAAACAGAGACATGATTTGAAGGAGACATAGAACGGTGAGAACAGCAGCTGATACAGAGTGACAGATGCACAAATCCAGAGACAACAGGAGGAAGGGAAGCAGAAAACAAAAGACAGAACAGTAATGGTTGACAGACAGGCAGACATGCAGACACTTGGGTAGACATGGAAACACAGAGACAAAACAGGAGAACCGACAAGCCAACGCACCGGGACTGCAGACTGATGGAATGTCTCAATTTGCAACCATACCATCCTCCACCATTTATTTCGCCACCATGCCATTCTCTGACGCCCCCTCTCTTGTCTTCCTCACATCATCTACCAACAATTTCCTCGGTGTCTGGAACCCTTTCATCCAGCCTTCAGCCCATCAGTGTCTGCTGACAAAGACCCACGCCAACAGTGTCTGGCCTGCTGACAGGCTTGAAGTCACACCAAGCCTCAGAATACACTGAATCTAAATTCTAGAACTGTTTTCGAACATCACAACCACCAGTCGATGTTGTCTCCATCTTTGAGGAGAGAGGGTGAGGGGGACGGGTGGTAGCAGGGAGCGAGAGTGAAATTTGGCTGTAGGAGGTACTTTCTGTGTCAGCTAGTTTTATTTAGAGAGGCAAAGATGGAACTATTAATATTTTCTTCAAGGATATGCCTGGGGGCTTTGACTTTGTCTTGTCTTTATCGACTTACAGTTGTGGACTATATTTGTCTTCGTGACCCATTCACCAGTCTGTGTTCTCCGGAGTCTTTTGCCTTTCTTTGTTCACCCCCTTGGGATCCCATGCTGTCTGACATCATACACTCTATCACCAAATCTTAAACATTATATTCAGGAACTATTTTATGTACATATTAGGATTTTGCCTATTTAGCCATCGTCTTTTCTTTTCCTACACTGTGCAATCCATTCACCTACATTGTGCTCCAGAAAGTTTCCACACTTTGTCTTGTTCTTTTTTATATCATGTTAGTTTGCTAGTTATCTCATTTCCTGTGAGAGCTCAGCCAGCGGAGTGCCACTAGCGGTCCATTCTGCACTGCTACTGGCTAATATGACTTTGACCAATTCGACTGCGTTGGAGTTTGGATGTGAACTGTAGGTGTACATGACTGGTGTCAACATTGCTTCGTTTCCTCTGCGTTAAACGCAACCAGAGGTCAGCTGCCATGTTCAACGTGCGGCAATAACGTGGCTGGCTGTCTTTGGTGTTCGTTGTTTCATCTGCTTGACTGATATTATAATTCACCTGTCATGTTTGATCCATGTTTACAGTCCCGATGGTTGCCGTTAGTGTTTGTCGTTTCATCTGCTCTAACGCCATAGAGCCATAGCCATAGTTCAGCAATCATGTTGGACTATGCAGACACTGTAGAGGGCCGCCTTTGGTGTTGTGTCACCTGCTTTATGGGTATCCATAGTTCAGGGATCATGTCTGATGTGTGTCTATACTGCAGGTGGCTGTCTTTGGCGTTGTTGCAGCTGCTCTGAAGATATCTACAGTTTAGCGATCATATTGGACGTGTGTCTATACTGCACATGGCTGTGTTCGGCGTTGGTGCCTTTTTCAGCACAGGACATTTTCCTGCATGATAACAGCCCTGGAGGACTCCATGCAGTCCGCTTGGCTACAATGAGAACCAACAATGACATACAGAGCTGTGGCTACAATGGGAACAGAGGGGAGAGGGGAGCAGGAAGTAGGATCGTGGTGATTTAAAATCTCCGCACCCCACCTCTCATCTCCATACTTCTTATCACTACCAAACCCACTAATCGACCAGTAGTGCGTGCTTCCTTCATTCTGACACAGCTGAGAAATGAGCTCCCTGGGGAAACTTCATCGGTTTACCCACTGCAGTGAAAGACCATGGAATCCATTCAGACAAGCATGCTGCCTCCACGTACACTATGGCACCGCCTTGATTGGATAAAAAGATTGCAGCCATTTGTAAGAAGTGCAAGAAAACATCGTGCTGATCTGACTGGGTTCCATGTCGAGAAGTAGTTAAAAAGAGACTCGAGGAACGAAAGTGGAGCAAAAATGATTACAGGAAAGAGCGAAGACTGAGGAAAAAATGATAACACAGCAAACAGAAAGTGCAAGAAAAAAGAGAGAAAGACAGACAGCAGATATACCAAACGAAAGAAAAAGAATAGACTCCAACTGGACTTCATTTCCTTTCAAACGTGTATGCATGCCTTGCATAAATAGCATAGCACGTCGCTTGGAACCAGAGAAATTTCATAAAAAATTGTCTGACAAGAGTGTGTACCATGCACTTGAATCACCTCACAACAAAAGGCCTCCCATGCAGTCTGTCACGCAGTCACTTCAGTCATCACATCATTTACTCTTGAATCACATCACAACAAAAGGCCTCCCATGCAGTCTGTCACGCAGTCCACTTTCAGTCATCACATCATTTGCATCTTGAATCACCTCACAACAAAAGGCCTCCATGCAGTCTGTCACGCAGTCCACTTTCAGTCATCACATCATTTACATCTTGAATCACCTCACAACAAAGGCCTCCCATGCAGTCTGTCACGCAGTCCACTTTCAGTCATCACATCATTTACATCTGAATCTCCTCACAACAAAAGGCCTCCCATGCAGTCTGTCACGCAGTCACTTTCAGTCATCACATCATTACATCTTGATCTCCTCACAACAAAAGGCCTCCCATGCAGTCTGTCACGCAGTCCACTTTCAGTCATCACATCATTTACATCTTGAATCACCTCACAACAAAAGGCCTCCCATGCAGTCTGTCACGCAGTCCACTTTCAGTCATCACATCATTTACATTTCATCCCTGCCGATATTCCTTTTTTTCCTGTCTCCAGGTACCCAACTCCTTTGATACCCTTTGCTTCTACCTTGCTCCCTATTCTGTGCAGAGAACGCCTCGCTGTTCTGGAACTTGACCGATGTTCCCACTGCTGTGGCACGCCATGGAACCAGTTCTGGTGAACACCAGGTGATTGCATCGTAGACCCGGGTCTTTGAGGGTGGCGGTATCGGATCACAGCCATTAGCAGCACATTGCCGTGAACACACGGGAAAACATGGTACCTGATCTGATTGGGTTTCATGCCCAGAGATGGTTAGGAAGGTAATTTTGAAGAGGAAATTGAAACAACTTTAAAGAAAGACAGACCATTACAGAAGAAAAAACGGACGCAGAAGTAGCAGAAGAAGACGAAGATGAAGAAGAAAAGGAAGAAGAAGGAGGAGGAGGAGGAGGCGGAGTAGAAGGAGGAGGAGAAGGAGGAGAAGAAAAAGAAGAAGAGCAGAGAGAAAATGAAAAGGGGAGGGAAAGAGAGAGGGGGAGAGATAGAGAGAGGGACGGAGAGAGAGAGAGAGAAAAGAGAGAGGAGAGAGAGAGAGAGAGAGAGAGAAGAGAGAAGACAGACAGACAGACAGACAGACAGACAGACAGACAGACAAAGACAGAGACAGAGAGAATGAATGAGTCAGATAGAAAGAAAGGGAGGGAGGTCGAGGGAGCGTAGGAATGAGAGATGGAGAGAGAGAGGGCGAAACAAAAAAGGAGAGGCTGTGGAAACATCAAAACACCTCTACAGGCGCTTCACTTCTGGTCAGATTGTCTACAAGAAGGTTCATGGTATGACAGTTAATGACAACAATACACCCCACTCTGCGGAAAATGTCATCACACATAACAGACACAGAAAGTATCGTCCTTTTGGGAGATGTGAAATTAAAGGCACTGCTTCTTCAGACACTGGTTTAAAGGTACAATCAGTTGAAGGATCCTTCTGGAACATGAAATAACCCCACAATCAAATAAAGTGACATTTATATGTAAAACGCGCGCTATAGTCGAAAACTTTGAAAATGTCGGTCCTATCTAGTCTGCCGGTGACTCTTTTTCCGTGACCAGAAATGGACAATCATAGTCTATTTTCGACTGCGTGGGATTTGACAAAAAGTGGGTCCGGGAAAATGTTTGACCGCTACGTCTTTGGGAATCAGTCTCTCATCACTCTGACCCATTGAACGAGGCCTAACTTCAGCATCAAACTTGCCCCCCCCCCTTCCCTCTTCCTTCCGTACGTTTCCCCCACTCTTCTCTTCCCAATATCCTTTTATCCCCCTCCCTCCACACACCTACATATCCTCCCAAGACAACTGCTGTTTCAACCATCAAGGAGCGATCACATCTTCTGCACAGTGAGCTTATTGCTTTTGCCAGTGAGTGGTCGCACCTGTTCTTTTGGTCATGTGACATTAAGTTATGAATCACAGCTTCATACAGCAGTCACCATAGTGGAAATTGCCCGGAAGATACAGGGGGAAAATCCCTGACTTGCTTTCATGTTCAGAAGTGGTTAAAAAACGAACCTGGAGAAGGAAAACCAAAACAAAACAAGAAACAAATACTTCAGAGAGTGAAAACTAGAACAAAGGGGAAGTCGAACAGCCAACAAACAGAAACAGCGAAAAACGAAAGAGAGAAAGTCGGATAGATGGACAGGACCAAGTGAAAAAAGTGAAATCTATTTCTATTGAAATAAGTGTTTTTTTTGTGAACAATTTAGCATGGCATGGTGCTCGAGAAAGATGGGTCTCCCGGGAAAGAATGGTCTCACAAGGCACGTCCTACCATCCACATGAAGCACCCGTCACACAGAACAAAAGAAAAAAAACCAAGCAGCCTCTCCCCCTCCCCACCCACCACGCCTCCCATTCTATCAATCGTCACATAACGTGAAAGTCCTGCTGCTGTTTCTCCTCACCATTGTCTCCCTTCTCAATCCCCTTTGCTCCTTTGTTCCCTATGCTGCGGGGAGATGAACTCCCTGTGCCAGAACTTCACTGACGTTCCACGGTCGTGATACGCTTTGGAATCAGTTTGGGCGATGATCATCTGGTGATTCCATCGCAGATCCTGGGCTGTGAGCCGA
>CM031603.1:98403013-98433013 GCA_018398815.1 Conus ventricosus | reverse complement strand
GATTTACCGACTGCAATGACACGCCATACAGTCTGTTCTGGTAACATCTGCTGATTCCACTATAGACCCAGGGCTGTGGCACAGGCCGTATTGGAGAAGGAAAAAAGCATCATGCCTGATCTGACCAGATTTCATGTGAAGAGGTGCTTAGGGACGACAGGCCAAGAAAGAAATGGGACTTCAAGGAAAAAGCACTCACAAGTGGCAGAGAGCAAGACAGAAAGAAAATCAGCAAACAAAACAAGAGAAGATATTTGAAGAAGTAAATAAGAACCGGGAAAAAACGTGAAAGAATTGAAGACCGGACATTTGAAAAGAAGAAACAATGACGAGAGAGAGAGAGAGAGAGGAGAGAGAGAGAGAGAGAGAGAGAGGAGAGAGAGAGAGAGAAGAGAGAGGAGAGACAGACAGACAGACAGACAGACAGACGACAGACAGACAGACAGACAGACAAAGAGACAGACAAGAGACAGACAGACAGACAGACAGACAGACAGACGATGATTATTGAACGAAATTGAGAAAAGGAAAGCTCACAATTCCAGGCGCTACCAGCACGTCACCATCATCATCGCCACCACACACTAACTCGAACACGGAGCCCGACCTGCGTCCTTTCTCTGTTTATCCCCAATGGCCGGCACATCAACCACCTGGTCCGATGTCGTGACTGGCTTTCGCTCTCTCATGACATGGCTTCACAGGCAAGGGGAATAATTCCCGAGAACGCCGCTTTAATTTACAGACGACTCGGCCATAGGGCCGTCTCCTTGGAATCACATAATTAGTCCGCAGTATGTTGTGAACAAACAAAACGTGTTGGAGAACCAGGCTCGCTTCCGTGACCAGCGGCATTTTGGGAGGAATGGAATGGGTAGGGTGGGGAGAGATAAGGAGAAAAAGACAGGAACGTGAAAGGGAGAAAAGGGAAAGGGAAACAACTATATAAGAATCATGCCATGAAATGGAAGAAAGGAAGAACACATGAAAAGACTGATAACAAAAGAAGGAAAAAGGCAGGCTTAAAGAACAATGAACAATAGAAAAAGACTGTATTCAATCAAGAAGTGAAATTTAAGGCACATCCTGTTCTAGTCTTAGCTGAACTTAGTCACGCAGCCAGACAAACAGATGTACAAACTGGCAGATAAAAAGCTACCAAGAAAACGAGAGAGAGAGAGAGAGAGAGAGAGAGAGAGAGAGAGAGAGAGAGAGGAGAGAGAGAAGAGAGAGAGAGAGAGAGAGCGAGCACAACACAGCTCAGGAAATGGTATGATATCAAAGTTAAAAAAAACTGGATAACAAGATAGTTGAGCTTCAGAGATGTAGACTAGCAGAGCGAATGCATTTCATCATCTGCCATTACAGAACAAAAACATACGTGGACACACGACAGGAAATGGAAAATCCCCATTCTCATCATAAAAAACGAAGAAAGCAGAAAAATAACCTAAAAGCATCTTCACGAAGTTAGTTTCAACTTCGATCATTTCTTTTCCCAAATTACAGAAACAAGCCCATTGTAAACTCCTAGGCAGTCTCAGGTCTTCAGTATAATCACAGGAGACTCGTCCCTATCCTTCCTCCTCTAACAAAAAGAAGACGGTGTTTCCTGCCTTTCACATTTCCCTACAGTAGTCATCATTTATCGCCATTGAAGATGACTGTCACGACCGACCCCTGGAGGTCTGCCCTGACAGGATCGGTCTAGGTGGAGTGAAGGGAGTGACTGACCTCACACGCCCCGCAAGAGACCACACAATAAAGATTACGATACAACACCCATTTATTCACACCAGCAAAATAAGCATTCCAACATTCACAACATGCACAAACACAATCAAGCACTTCAACGCACAAAACACGCACAATCACAATCAAGCACTCCCACACCCACAACATGCACGATTAAAATAAATATTCACCATACGACGTACCAATCACAATTACAGCATTCTGCACATATAACAATACACAATTATAAAGAAATATTTCCAGCATCGATCCTTTCTAACCCCATGGAGTGCGCCCACACCCCCTGCCCCTGTCAAGCCTGCGGGGAGCACCCTGTCGCACTAGGTGCTCCGAGCCGGGTCGGTTCTCGCAGGGAGTCGCTCAAAGCCGACACCTCGACTCACAACCCGGGCAGTGAAGAGCGCGTCCCCGGGGGGGGGGGGGGGGGGGGGGGGGGGAAAAGGAAAACGGGGCGCTGTTACTGGAGGTCCTGGACGGGGTCAGGGCCGGCCAGTCAAGACGGCGGGCCCCTCTACCAGTCCGCGGTCCCGACCAGGGGTGGCCTCGACCAGCGCGTGGCACCATCCAGTCCGTAGTCTCAGCCGGGAACGGGGCCTCAACCAGCACGTGGCACCATCCAGTCCGTATCTCAGCCAGAACGTGGCCTCAACCAGCACGTGGACCATCCATCCGTGCTCCAGGTGAAGCCCCCGGGAGGGGGGAGGACGTAGCTGGGAGGAGAGTCGAAAAGGAGGGGAAAAGAAAAAGGGAAAAGGAGGAAGAAGAAGGGTACTGGAACCCCGCCGTCAGTACAGTCTGACCCATGCTGTCAAATCTTAACAGCCACCGCATGATGGGCGAGGGGAAGTCTATTAAATGCACCCCCCAATCCCAGCTAACGCAGACCTGAGCATAACACAGTAAACCCATCGAATCAGGGATATTCACTAGGGTCTTCTCACACGATGCAGGTAAAAGACTGAAATTAAACCAACAAGTTATAAAAAAAATATGAATTATCTTCACCCTTCTCTCACTCACTTTTAAAACATTTTCCCCTCTTAGGAAATAAACCAAACACAGCGACCATCGCTTAATAACGTCACCACATTTGCAAATAATAATCAATGGAAAATTTTGTCACATTTTTTTAAACACATTTCAACATAACACAAATCTCCAACCACGCATCCGACGACAAATCATGCGTACGCACGCTCGCGAACATAAAACTCGTTCTCCTTGCACACACAACAAACGGTGGCCGAAGGATAAGAGTCCGGCGAACGTGACAGGGGCGGACGAGCGAGACCAAGCAAGTTCCAACCCTGAATCACCGGGTTCCTCCCATCCCCACCGACTACCGCATCACCAATGCATAAACAGGAGAAAGAATTTTGGATATAATTTAGAATGGCCAGGTTAAAGATTGAATTAACCAGAGAAAAGGTCTCACACAATATTTCTCTTACAATTTCGAAAACAAAAGAAAATGGCGCAAAAGAGAAGACTAACCGGCTAACAACAACAAACCAAAACAAACAAACCACGAAAAACTGATGCTTCCCAGCTAACCCGTGGGTGACCCAGAAGAGGCGGGTCAAACGACTCTCTCTGCCCTCTGTCCATCGAGAGGACAGAGGCACAGGTGCGGAAAAAGAAGAAGTGATGTCCCTCCTACGGGCCGACTGTAGGATTAAAAGATACCGACTTGTACCCTCGATGTTTCGTGAAGAACCAAGACCGGAGCAGGCGCTCCCAGAGACATCTTCCGCTCGAGTGAAGAGCTAACTCCCTCAGCAATGGCGGCCAACTGCCATGCTGCGTCACAGAGTGAGCATACTTCAAACTAAAAGAAATGAAGCACGTGCGACAGGTAAAAAGACAGGCGAGGGGCCCGATAGACAGCAAGTTCGAGAGAAAGGTACCAGCCACCCGTGAAACCTACAGGAGAATAGCACGGGCAGTGGAAAAAGAGAGAGAGAGAGAGAAAGCAACCGAAGTTGAGCTGAACTACACCAAGGTGCAACCGCAACCACAAGCCACATCAAGGGACGGATACACGACAACAGCAACGACAATAAACAAAAAAGAAATTTCCCGCCACCCTAGGTGGGTCGAAACGTCGTAGGCCTCGTGACAAACTCGTGACAAACCCCCCTTCTAAAAGCATCTGTTTCTCTGAGATACAGTGCTCCTTTGAACCTTGAGCATGTGGCAAATTCACAACAATGGACCGAACCCAACTCTCTGTGACGACAGAGTACGAGGAATCCAATACAAACATTCTACGATAGAATACAACAGGGAAAAACATAATACTCATTTATCAAACGACTAAGCAAACCTTCCAACCATGAAAGTAAAAATCCGAACCTTTGGTGATTCACTACCGTTAACATCACTAAAGTGAAAACTGTCACTACACCTGGTACAGAGACAAAGGGGATATAACCTGGTTGAGGGAAGTGTCCCTCGACTGATTTTCCAATGTGCTGACTACGGAGCTCGGCTAAGTAGTCAGCATCCGTATTACGGAACCCTTGATATGACGAAAAGTGAACGCCTGACTCTGCAGTTCCACTGCCTAACTCATGAGTCGACGACGACTGGCCGGATCCGGTCCCAAGCACTGGAGAGGATAGTCGCTTCCAGTACAAACTTCCGGCCGTACTTCTTCTTGGGCACGCCAGTGCGCGTCCAAATCTGCCTGAGAGATTCAGCAACAGTAGGGGCATCGTAGTCCTAAGCGGGAAAAGCCTCTGGGTATCGACTCGCAGATTCTACCACTACTGTTTGTAGCGGTGACCGCGATCGGATGGAGGATTAATGGGTCCCACCAGGTCGACCCCAACCTGCTAAATGGCTCCCCAACCCGTGGCACTGACCCTAGGGGAACACGTTTCAAAGCGACCCTTAGGCGTTGTCCGTTGGCAGACATCGCAACTGCGGCAGTACTGCCTAACCTGCGAGTTCTTTCCCCGGCCAAAAGAAGTCTTGTCTTACTCGCTCGAGAGTCCGCTTGGAGCCCATATGACCTGCCATGGGGGAACGTGGGCCTGCCGGAGAACAGACTCTCTCAAGCTTTGGGGAACAACAAGCTTTTTGGGCCACACGATCTGCCTGAGTGAAAACCCTAAAGAGGATCCCCTCTGGAGCTGAAGCTCACCTTGGCGTGTCGGGCCGACTGAGCGGGACGATCCACAAGTTGTCGTAGGCGATTGGACATCCAAGTCCCTGGCCTGAAGACGGATAATGCTAGCAGGATCGGCCCTTGCCAGAACCTCGTTAGATATGGGCTGAAGAAGGGGACGCAATTCCTGTTCCTGCTTCTTAGCTTGGCGCGTGTGGTGACTCCCACACACGCCTGTACGGGCAAATCCGTAGACACGGACTGACTGCGTCCGTCTGCGAAGGTGATAGTATTCCCTATGATAAGGGAAATACATAGGTCGCTCCACCGCGATGGCCCAAACTTCGCCACAGAAGTAAGGGGTGGAGATGGGAAAAAGTACAGAAGGACGGTGGAAGAAAAACCCAGCCTCCAACCCGCACCATCAAAAACTAGCGCCCCGCCGGGCCTCGGGGGAAACCAAATTCTTAATCTAAAAAGATCGTTGATGCTCACCGAATCCCAGATGGTGGTCGACCAAGGAGGAACCAACAACAGAGAAAAACACGGGGCACTCTGAATCACCAGAAGCTGGAGGAACCCAACGTTAGCGAGGCACGAGGAGAGGGAAAAGACACCCCGCGACCTACCGCGGCTTTAGACCAATCTTTCCAAATTGGGGCCAGGACGACCACAAAAAAACACGCGGGGTGCTGAAATCCCCGATGAACTGCCTGCCTTGTTACCACCCCACTAGTTTGTCGGCCTTATTGCTCTAATCCTGGGGGGCTTCTCTCCGTATCTGGGCGTCCCATAAGCCCTGCGGCTTCACAAACACCTCAGGGGTGAATCGCAGCCGCGAATCTGAGGTCGTCCGCCTATCCGGACCCTCAACTCGGGACACAGTGTTGTGAGCTGTTCAATGGGATCAGATCCTCCAGCTCCAACTTAGCCAACTGACGCCAGTACCCTAGCGTTTTGCGCAGCCATCCCAAACTGCACGAAGGTCTCGTCTTTAAATTCTTCTTCAGGGCCTAAACTTCCTCCTGTACGTCTCTGGGTAAGGTGGAAACGCTTACGCAGAGCCAACTGCATGTCTGCATAAGACGCACCTTCGTTTAGAGTGAGCACACACTCCCTTGCAGCACCAGATAACCCAGAAAAAAGGTGCATAGCCTTCGTTCCTCAGACAATTGTATGAACTAGCCCCCTTGTCAAAATGTTCCAGGAACATATCAATGTCCTCTCTAGGTCTGAACTCTGGAAGCTTTAACTTTGGGCCTCTAACTCTATCACCTGCCTGGTGATTAACTCCCTGACTTACAGGTGTGGGAGACCGCGAAAGAAGTTGTTCCATCTCCTCCTACGCAGAGCCTCCATCCTGTCTAGTTTTCCCTACGGAGGGCAGCCTCTTCCCCCACGCTGCCTCCTGTTTTGGCAGCCTCCTCCTACCTGAGCAGCCTCTTCCCTACGCTGACAGCTTCTTCCCTACGAAGGGCCTCCTGTCGGGCAGCCCCTTCCTACCAGCATAGCCCCTTCCCTATGCAGAATCTCCTGTCTGTCAGTCTCCTCTCTGCGCAGAGCCCTATCCTATCCAAAATCTTCCCTACGCGGGCAGCCTCTTCCCTCGCTGCCGCTCCAGAAACATAAGGACAGAAGCGATGTCCTGGGCGGGGTTCACCACTCCCGACACGGGAGGAGGACCCGTCTGACCCGTCCCTTGGGTCTCGACTTTTCCCCTAAGGAAAGTCTTCTGGGGCATGCCCCCTAAAGAGGGAAGCCTGGAGGGAGAAGGTTTCGGTCTCTGCGACCAACAGAAGCCCATAGTTGCTTCGCTATGCTCTGGCGCTTCCGAGCGGGAAATTTCCAGTCGGGGGCTCGACAGGAAGACCCCCCCGCGAAGAGGTAGTAACAGTACCCACTGGACTACCTGCTACAGCACTGGAATAAGTAGAAGTTACCAGTCGAAGTAAATGGTACTAATAGTAGGGACTACAGTAACATTTTGAATACCCTTCTTCTCGACGCACGCGTCGCCATACCCCAGCGCCGGGCGTCGCCATGAAACAATATCTTACGGTTTTTCAAATACAGGGGAAAAAAATTCCACTAGAAAAAAAACCCCAAATATTTTAGGGGGCGTGTGTATATGTTTTGTATGTGGTGTGTGCGGGGTGCGGACAAGTTCCCGGGTGCTCCCACTCTGGCAACACCGCGCTCTACAGCACGAGCAAACAGTGCGGTGGGGCTCCCGAAAAAAAAACAAAACAAAAACTATGTCCGGCTGCCCCCACTCTGGCAACACCGCGCTCTACAGCACGAGCAACAGTGCGGTGGGGCTGGCCGGGAAAAAAAAACAAACAAAAATGGCAGACGGAATCCGGAGAGAGGGAAAAAAGGGACACAACGTCCCATACAACCCCCTGTAACTCAATAACCCGGTAATAATAAAAAAAAAACAAAAAAAAAAAAAACTGGCTAACTACAAAACAGAATGGCAGACTGAGCGGCAACAGAAGGGCAAGACTTACGGCCGTACCTGCGTGAGGTACCCGCGGGAAAGGGGGTCTGGACGCAGTCGACTCCCCCCGGTCTCACCTCGACTCCCGAGTCACACCGGATGTTCCCTCAGGCCAACAAGACTCCCTTCACTCTAGAGTCACCCAGCAACCACCCACGAACAAACACGACAAACTGACAAACATATACAAACAGACAAACCTAAACAGGGTTTCTCCGCGAAACGAGAGAGACAGTCAGAGCCCTTCACATCCCGGACGAGCCCCCACAATTGTCACGGGCCGACCCCTGGAGGTCTGCCCTGACAGGGTCGGTTTAGGTGGGAGTGAAGGGAGTGACTGACCTCACACGCCCCGCAAGAGCCACACAATAAAGATTACGATACAACACCCCATTTATTCACCAGCAAAATAAGCATTCCAACATTCACACATGCACAAACACAATCAAGCCTTTAACGCACACAACACGCACAATCACAATCAAGCACTCCCACACCCACAACATGCACGATTATAAATAAATATTTCACCATACACGTACACAATCACAATTACGCATTCTAGCACATATAACAAAATACACAATTTTAAAGAAATATTTCCAGCATCGATTTCCTTTCTAACACCATGGAGTGCGGTCCACACCCCTGCCCCTGTCAAGCCTGCTGGGGGCCCCTGTCGCCTAGGTGCTCCGAGCCGGGTCGGGTTTTCGCAGGGAGTCGCTCAAAGCCGACACCCTCGACTCACAAGCCCGGGAGTGAAGAGTGCGTCCCGGGGGGGGGGAGGGGGGGGGGGGGGAAAAGGGAAAAAGAGGCGCTGTTACTGGAGTCCTGGACGGGGGTCAGGGCCCGGCCAGTCAAGACGGCGGGCCTCCTCTACCAGTCCGCCGTCCCGACCAGGGTGTGGGGCCCCGACCAGCGCGTGGCACCAATCCCGTCCGTAGTCTCAGCCAGAACGTGGCCTCAACCAGCACGTGGCACCATCCAGTCCGTAGTCTCAGCCAGAACGTGGCCTCAACCAGCACGTGGCACCATCCGTCCGTGCTCCAGGTTTAAGCCCCCGGGAGGGGGAGGACGTAGCTGGAGGAGAGTCGAAAAGGAGGGAAAGAAGAAGGAAGGAGGAAGGAAGAAGGGTACTGGAACCCCGCCGTCAGTACAGTCTGACCCATTGCTGTCAAATCCCTTAACAGCCACTGCATGTGGGCGAGGGGAAGTCTATTAAATGCACCCACCCAAACCCAGCTCAACGCAGACCTGAGCTTTAACACAGTAAACCCACGAATCAGGATAAATTCACTAGGGTCTTCTCACACGATGCAGGTAAAAGACTGCATTAACCAACAAGTTATAAAACAAATATGAATTATCTTCACCCTTCTTCACTCACCCTTTAACATTTTTCCCCCCTTAGGAAATAAACCAACACAGCGACCATCGCTTAATAACTGTCACACATTTGCAAATAATAATTCAATGGCATAATTGTCACATTTTTTTATAACACATTTCAACATAACACAAATCCCAACCACGCATCCGAACGACAAATCATGCGTACGCACGCTCGCGAACATAAACTCGTTCTCCTTGCACACACAAACAGACGGTGGCCGAAGGATAAAGTCCGGCGAACGTGACAGGGCGGACGAGCGAGACCAAGCAAGTTCCAAACCCCGAATCACCAGGGTTTTCCCCTCCCTCCCCACCGACTACCGCATCACCAGATGCATAAACAGGAGAAAGAATTTTGGATATAATTTAGAATGGCCAGGTTAAAGATTGAATTAACCAGAGAAAAGGTCTCACACAATATTTCTCTTTCAATTTCGAAAACAAAAGAAAATTGCGCAAAAAAGAAGACTAAGCCCGGGTAACAACAAACAAACCAAAACAAACAAACCACGAAACTGATGCTTACCAGCTACCCGTGGGTGACCCAGAAGAGGCGGGTTTAAACGACTCTCTCTGCCCTCTGTCCAGTCGAGAGGACAAAAGGCCACAGGTGCGAAAAAAAAGAAGTGATGTCCCTCTCCTACAGGCCGACTGTAGGAATTGAAGATACCGACTGTACCCCCGATGATACGGTGAAGAACCAAGACCGGAGCAAGGCGCTCCCAGAGACATTCTCGCTCGAGTGAAGAGCTAACCTCCCCAGCAATGGCGGCCAACATGCCATGCTGCGTCACAGAGTGAGCATACTTCAAACTAAAAGAAATGAAGCACGTGCGACAGGTAAAAGACAGGCGAGAGGGCCCATAGACAGCAAGTTTTGAGAGAAAGGTACCAGCCACCCGTGAACCTACGGATGAATAGCACGGGGAGTGGAATAAGGGGAGAGAGGGAGAAAGCAAACCGAAGTTGAGCTGAAATACACCCAAGGTGCAACCGCACCACAAGCCACATCAAGGGACGATACACGACAACAGCAACGACAATAAACAAATAAGTAATTCCGCCACCCTAGGTGGGTCGAACGTCGTAGGCCTCGTGGGCAAACTCGTGACAATGACGCACACCCATCGATAGACACCCTCCCTCCTGTTCTCCAGAAACGACCCTGACATCTGTTTAATGTCTTTTTTCCATCCCCACCCCTTCCCCTAGCCCCCTCTTTGCGACGTTCGTCAACCATCGATCTGTCCCTCCATCTTCATTATTTCAAGTGTTCAAAAGTTCTTGGCGATCGATCTGTCCTCCTCTCATTTATTTCAAGTGTTCAATGGTTTTTGACGATCGATCTGTCCTCCATCTTCATTATTTCAAGTGTTCAATAGTTCTTGGCGATCGATTGTCCTCCCTCTTCATTATTTCCAGTGTTCAATAGATTTTGGCGATGGTATCAGGGCTAGACCCCTCGGGGACCCATCCAGCACACTGCGCGTCTGTCACAGATAAAATGTGGGCTCCTGACTAGCTCTTCCGTGACTCTGCTTACTTAGGATAGATAAATAGCTCACTGATTATGGACCCCCAAAAAGTCTAACCAAGTACGGACCAAGGGATCACTGATGGCTTCTCTGTCTCAGGTTCTTCTGGTGCTCTTCTGTTCCGATGGACTGCTTGTTTATTTGGGGTGTCATTTTGTGTATCTGTGTGCAGGACACACCACCGAACCTCAAGAGGAAACCTCGGCTGTTCCAAGGGCCTTCTGTCCAACTCTCCCCCGGCCAGCTCAACTGCCAGCTTGGTGACCACAGGACCGCGACTAAAATCATCGGAAAAGAACAAGAAACTTCACGGACTCAGTCAGACTTTTGTGCCAAGAATCATTGGCTAAGAGGTGTGATGGAGGTGGAAACTAAAAGGACACGAGGAAAGTGAGGGTGAGAGAAACGAGACGGAAAAGAATCGAAACATATGGTAAATGAATATGAAAGACACCTACGGTTGTGTTACTAGAGCACCAAAGCATTGAAACGAACATAGGACATTGGAGAGGGAAAACATTTCTACTTAGTTTTTCTACAGACAATACAACGGCAAACAAAGAAAAACAAAGATTGATCCAGGTCAGTTTCTCGTGAAAGCTGACACGATAGGAAGGAACTGTAGTCGGGTTATTTTCTCTTTGTAATTTAAAGTTGAGGTTACCTCAGAAAAGGCCGGAACTTTATTTCAACCCAAATGGAAGCCTTTTCATGTGCACAACGTTTGTACGCGCGTATTCGTAATACATATCTGCACATGTCTGCTTTCATTTTTTTCTAGATGCTTCCATTTGTTTAATGGCCGTGCATCTTAACGTGACTGAAATCTTCCCAAAGGAAACACAAACAAGCCTACAACTTCCATCTAAATAGGGGCTGATGACTTTAACAATAGTTGGTATCCATTTGTTACATCATATATGGAATGAAACATCTTTAAACAAAAGCTCTTTATCACGCCATCAAGTGACTTCACCTGGTTGTAACTTTCTTCATTTTCTCTATTCATTTTCTTTTTTCCGTGGGGAAGATTGGGTGCGGGGGTGGGGAGACAGGCCACCTTCTCCATGCCAATTTTACTGTCAGTCAGGGCAGTCACACTTCAAAGCATCTACTGCAACAAAAAGACAAACCATTAACTTTCAACCCACGTCACTTTGCTGCCAAACACAAATCTGTAATTTAATCAACATTATAGTACGTTCTGGAACAAGTACAACAACAAAACAAAATTGAATCAAAAAGCCCTCCTCCTGCCCCCCCCCCCCCCCAACAAAAAAAATTAAATAAATAAATAAAAACATAAAATTAGAATAAAATGATAATGATAACTCCCCAAAAAGAAAGAAAAACAAACAAACAAAACAAAAACAACAACAAACAAACAACCAACAAACAAACAGATTCTGTAAAAGCTATAATACAAGTTCCACTTATTTGCGAATCACTTTTGACCGTGTCATCGGTGTTGAAGAAATACTTTGAATAAACTCGGATATTCATTTCCATTCCATTCGTGTTTGTAATTTATTTCCATCAAGTCTGATGGTCTATCTTTCATCACTGAGTCGTAAAGTTCACTTCATATATCGCATAATGACTCCCTCCCCCCTACATTGGTTGTATGTCACCTTTTGTATACGGAGGTATAGTAACTGACTAACTCACTCTAACCCTCCCTCAAGGCACAAAAATGGATGGGACATCCCCTGTCATACATATCCCTGTTATGCCATCCGGCCCAATGGTTTGAGAGAGAGAGAGAGAGAGAGAAGAGCAGAGAGAGGAGAGAGAGAGAGAGAGAGAGAGAGAGAGAGAGAGAGAGAGAGGAGTTATGCACATATTCAAACACAAACACATGTCCCTCAAAATTCCTTAAGGATGATTCAATTTTTGAAATTAAAAAATGTGAATACAACTGGGTAATATAAACAAACAGAAAGAGGCGTCACTGTGGTCAGTTCCGTCACAGAAGGATGGTTTCAACCTGAACACAGCAGTGCAGAATGTGCTTGCCTCTTAACACCTCCTTTGGGAGAGTTCCTGAGTACAAAAACACACATGTAAACACTCACGTTCTCCACACCCTTTAACCACACACACACACACACACACACACACACACACACACACACACTACACACACACACACACACACACACACACACACACACACACACACACACACACACACGCACACACACACTTATAATATTTTTATTAACTTTATTTGTGGGGGATAAGAAAGGAAGGGGGCTGGGTGGATAAAGGTGGGGGGGGGGGGGGGGGGAGCAAAGGATTGTGTTGTTTGTTTACTTTATTTTTCTTTAATACTGTCATCCGTTTTGACTTTAATTGATTAGTTAGTTGTTGGTCATAAATATTTTGTTTCATGTCAATCTTCACTTATGACTTGTGTAAAAATATTCACACACTTACACATCCATAACTCTCTCACGCGCACACACACACACACACACACACACACACACACACACACACACACACACACTTACACACTCACACACACATACACACACACACACACACACACACACACACACACACACACACACACCACACCACACACACACACACACACACACACACACACACACACACATTCGCGTGCACGCGCACCCATACATATACACATGCACACATTATGTGCACGCCCGCAATTACTTCCGTACACATTCACTTTTTTTTCTTTTTTTTTTTCTCTTTTTGTTTTGGTGTCTAATATCACGAATAGTGGATAGACGTTAAATGAAGGACACACACACACACACACACGCACGCACGCACGCACGCACGCACGCACGCACGCACGCACGGCACGCACGCACGCACGCACGCCGCGCGCGCGCGCGCGCGCGCGTTCCTTGTCAAGGAAACAATTCTCATCTCAGCATCACTGACTCCTTTTCATCTCTTTGGGGTCACGGCAGCGAACATGATGCACAGCCCCTGGTGCCATGTCTCGACAGATCTCTAAGAGAGGTCATCTCCAGCAATGCACAGCCCCTGGTGCCATGTCTTGACAGATCTCTAAGAGAGGTCATCTCCAGCAATGCACAGCCCCTGGTGCCATGTCTTGACAGATCTCTAAGAGAGGTCATCTCCAGCAATGCACAGCCCCTGGTGCCATGTCTCGACAGATCTCTTAGAGAGGTCATCTCCAGCAATGCATGGCATTCCTCAGGACCACCCGTCACATCCACGCCTGCAGATCTCTCCAGTTCCCATAACCTTTACCCCACTATCATACCCACTCCCACCCCCACTTCCTCGTCCTCAACACATCAGAACGCCCTCAAACTCTGCTAACAAGGAAATAATCATCATTCTCCTCGATGCCATACTTCTGAACGTATCGCCTTCCTCCTTCTGTTTCCCACCCTTCAATTCCCCCAAAATGGAAGCGATAAATCACTTTGTTTTCAATAAGCTACTTCTACCAGCACACCCTATCACGACCACCACCACTTCCCGCCCACCTCCTCAACCTTGGCAACTACACAATAACCATGTTCACTGATGTTACACTTGGAAAAGTTTTACTTTCAAAGAGACTATCTTGTTCGAGCTTTTTCTCTTCATTCATCTTTTTTTTTTTTTTTAGAAAAGCGAGGTTGAGGAGGAGTGCGGGAGAGAAACATGTAGGGAGACAGGCAGCGGCAGGGAGTGATGGAAGGAGGGAGGGAGAGAGAGAGAGAGAGAGAAGAGAGAAGAGAGAGAGAGAGAGAGAGAGAGAGAGAGAGAGAGAGAAAGAGAGAGAGAAAGAGAGAGAGAGAGAGAGAGAGAGAGAGAGAAGAGAGAGAGAGAGAAGAGAGAGAGAGAGAGAGAGAGAGAGAGAGAGGGGAGAGGCAGAGGGGTCAAAGCAGCCAGGTGAGACGAAAGTTGCAGTACCGAGACAGTCAATGACCCCTACACCTTCCTTCCATGCCACCCAACACACACCATTCCAGACACCTTCCCCCACCTAATTACACTTTCATCACGAACAGACGTACAGCCTGACCACGGCCACAGAGGGTGTGACTGGCTGTCTGCTGCCTGGTCACTACTGACCTCTGCCACCGCGATAGCCGTGCACCGAGTGTGACCTCAATATAGGACACCCAGAGAGAGAGAGAGAGAGAGAGAGAGAGAGAGAAGAGAGAGAGAGAGAGAGAGAGAGAGAGAGAGAAGACAAAATTGTTTATTTACGAGGATAATAGATAAGCACTGACGTGCTTTTTTTACATCCAGTCCTTGCCCTGAGTAGGGACTACAACATGCAGTGAAATGAAATAATGGAGAGAGAGAGACACAGAAAGAGAGAGAGAGAGAGAGAGAGAGAGAGAGAAGAGAGAGAGAGAGAGAGAGAGAGAGAGAGAGAGAATCAGACAGACAGACAGACAGACAGAGACAGAGACAGAGAGAGAGAGAGAGAGAGAGAGAGAGAAGAGCAGACAGCAAAAGAGAGAACAGAGAGAGACAGAGAGAGACCTGGGTTAGACACTAAAGTTGCAGTAATGAGACCACGCCATTCATCCGAACCTCTCCTATGCCTTCCATCTCACCCCCTCCCAAGACCATTTCCCCACATACCCTCCCCCCACCTTACTATACAGTCATCAAGCCAGGACCTACAGCATGATCACAGCCACAACATACCCCCCCCCCCCTTACTATACAGTCATCAAGCCAGGACCTACGGCATGATCACAGCCACAACATACCCCCCCCCCCCCCCCTTACTATACAGTCATCAAGCCAGGACCTACAGCATGATCACAGCCACAACATACCCCCCCCCCCCCCCCGTTACTATACAGTCATCAAGCCAGGACCTACGGCATGATCACAGCCAACATAACCCCCCCCCCTCCCCCCACCTTACTATACAGTCATCAAGCCAGGACCTACAGCATGATCACAGCCACAACATACCCCCCCCCCCCCTTACTATACAATCAAGCCAGGACCTACAGCATGATCAAAAGCCACAGAGGGTTGGACTGGATGTCTGCCTCCTGGTCACTATGGACCGCAGTAGCCGTCGTCTTGATATAAGAGAAAAGAGAGAGAGAGAGAGAGAGAGAGAGAGAGAGAGAGAGAGAGAAGAGAGAGAGAGAGAAAACAGAGTGAGAGAGAGAGAGCCAGAGTGAGAGAAACAGACAGACAGACAGACAGTCCATTGACCAGTGCTGTGAACAAGGACAGTCAGAACTGGACCTGTCTGTCAGTGTCCACACAGCTTCTGCTGGTCAGGGACTGTCCACCACATAGGCAGCACTCCATAGTCGCCTCATCGCGAGAGTAAAAAACTAGCATTTTGAAGGACAGTTTAAAGATGAGAAAGATAGCAGGAAACACGATTTAAAAAAAACAACAAAACAGAATACGAAAAGAAAACACCGAGAGAAGCTTCCAGCTTCAGTTTCAATGCGACTGCGTCTCAGCCTGTGGATCAGTCCACCTGATAAACAAACATCACATTACATCTGATAAACAAACATCACATTATAGTCTAATAAACGAACATCACATTACATCTGATAAACAAACATCACATTATAGTCTGATAAACGAACATCACATTACATCTGATAAACAAACATCATCTTACATCTAATAAACAAACATCGCACCACATCTGATAAACAAACATCGCACCACATCTGATAAACAAACATCGCACCACATCTGACAAACCATACATCCACGATGCACAATGGTGCCAGCAAAAAAGAGAACAAGATGCGAAGCATATAAACGTACTCCCAGTTTTCCAAACCGCTTATAAAATCGGCCAAGTGCTTTATGAGATAAGAAATAAAGGCAAAAATAACGGTTTTTAAACGGTTATTTAACCGATGTACACTTTTTAAACTGGTATTTTAGTCCTCACTGGCCTAAAGCCTGTGTACATACCAAATTTCATCCAAATCGGACAATATGTCAAGAATAACGGTTTTTTAACGGTCAGATTTTGAAACACTGCATGGAAGTGCCATTTGTGTGTGATGACCTTTCTATATAAAAAAAATGCATTAAAATCCACCAATATATAAAAAAATAACGACAAAATAACGGTTTATCGGTTATATAACCGATATACACTTTTGAAACTGGTATTTTAGTCCTCACTGGGCTAAAGCCTGTGTACATACCAAATTTCATCCAAATCGGACAATATGTCAAGAATAACGGTTTTTAACGGTCAAATTTTGGAACACTATATAGAAGTGCCATTTGTGTGTGATAACCTTTCTATATACAAATTTCATTAAAATCCACCTATATATAAGAAAAAACGGCAGAATAAACGGTTTTTAATGGTTGTTTAATCCATTTTTAGCATTACATCACTTACATATGGACAGAGGATCCGATTTGTCACAAGATCATCAAAAACCGCTTATAAATATGCCAAGTACTTTCTGAGATATTCCATAAAGAAGAAAAACCGTTACAGGCCGTTACAACCGTTAGTAACGGCTATAACGGGGCAAACTAAAACATCAGGCATCATCCGTGACCCATAATGAACATACCTGCTAATTTTCATAAAGGTCGGCCAAGTACTTTCTGAGATATTCCATAAAGAAGAAAAACCGTTACAGGCCGTTAAAGCCGTTAGCAACGGTTATAACGGTAAACTAAAACATCGGGCATTATTCGTGACCCATAATGAAGATACCTACAAATTTTCAGAAAGATTGGCCAAGTACTTTCTGAGATATTCCATAAAGAAGAAAAAGCGTTACAGGCCGTTACAGCCGTTAGTAACGGCTGTAACGGTAAACTAAAAACGTCGGGCATCATCCTTGACCCATAATGAACATACCTACACATTTTCAGAAAGATCGACCCAGTAGTTTTGTCTGGAGCGAGTGGAACACATTTTGACCACGGACACACACACACACACACACACACACACACACACAACACACACACACACACACACACACACACACACACACACATATATATGTCAAGAAAAGAAAATGCAGCATTTGTTCAAAACCTGTCTTGCAAACAAATTCCCACATGAAACTGCACACATTAAATTCTGCAGGCAATTATTAAGAGTTCATAGAAAAGCAATGACATTACCGGTTTGGGGCGAACTGGGGAGATTCCCGATTACTTTTAAAGTGATAACCCAGACTATTGCATTCTGGATACACATATTAGAGTCAGACCAAGACTCTTACCAACAACAGATTTATCAGTCAATGATCTCTCAAGGCACCGAAGAAAGCAAATGGACGAAGTTTACACGACAAACCTTGTCAACGATAGGATTACAGCATGTCTGGGAAAATCAGGGTGCATTTAGTGTGACTCGCCTGAAGTTTCTAATAAATGCGAAGCTGGAAACGTTTTATATTGAGTTTTGGAAGAAATAAAAGAACGAAAGCACATCCAAGCTCAAATTTTATGCCACAGTCACTACCGAATACAAACAGGCGGCTTATTTGGAGCAACACACTGACACAGATTGCAGACGAGCACTAACTAGATTACGAATAAGTGCCGATGACTTCCAAATTGAGAGGGGCCGTTATACCAACACTGACAGAGAAAACAGATTATGCACGACATGCATGACTGCAAATTATTTGACCAACAACGTTATGACCTGATGACGAGGATCATAAAAACTGATTTTCCACCACAGACTAACATGACAAAACCCTCGGAGCTTATGTTATTGGACTGCTTCCAACCTGTACTTGCCAGTATATCTGTTGTGTGTTTTCTCTTCGGAGACAGAAAATTTAATCAGACTCTTACACACTGTGCTTTTCTTTCTGCTACTAATGATGTTATGTTGCAAGATGTGACAAACGCTGGGATTAGTTTAGTTTAGTTGAATGTCTGAACTTGATATCTGTGCCCCACAAAACCTCTGGTTTTCATATGGCAATAAAATATGTTCTTGTTCTTGCTCTTGTCTTCACACACACCACACACACACACACACACACACACCACACACACAAGAGAGAGAGAGAGAGAGAGAGAGGAGAGAGAGGAGAGAGAGGAGAAGAGAGAGAGAGGAGAGAGAGAGAGGAGAGGAGAGAGAGAGAGCATTTCTTGTTCCCATTCTAAAGTACTCCTGTTCTTTAAGAACTGGGAGTACAAAAGCAAAGCATGCATCATTTAGGGCAGTTAGACAGATGACTAGTCCAGGGAATTCCTAGACGCGTGACGATGCATCAAGCCCATGTCTTACTCAGGCACTGAGGGCCTGGTTAACATGGTCCGCGCCAACCTACAGCTGAAGAAAGGGAAGAAAGGAATCTGAATACAACGAAACAGAAAGGACGCACGTTTTTGACAAGACAGCAAGTAACAAGATGCAAAACATATAACGAATTCCCAGTTTATCTTCAGAAAAACGTCACAATCAAACATGCGTCATAATGTAGTTGTCGTCACAATCAAGCATGCGTCATTGATTTCGTTTAATGAGATATTCCATAAAGAAGAAAATCGTTTTGGGCCGTTATAGCCGTTGGTAACGGCTATTCTGGTGAAAATATAATACATCGGGCATCATCTGTGACCCATAGTGAACATACCTACAAATTTTCAGAAAGATCGGCCCAGAAGTTTTGTCTGGAGCCAGTGGAACACGTTTTGACCACGGACAGACACACAGACACACAGACAACATTTCCTCGTTCCCGTTGTAAAGTACTCCCTGTTCTGAACTGGGAGTACAAAAAGGGAGGTGAGAGGTGAAACTGGGCTGGAGAGGGCAAGAGAAAGGGGGGGAGGGGAAGGGGGGGGGGGGGGGGGGGGGGGGGGGGGGGCGGCGGCGATAAATGACACACCGACACTACAGCACAAGACATTAGCCATCATAACTTGTAACTTGGCGAAGTGGGCCTCCTCAAAAGTTTCTACACGACGAGTCCCGGAGTTGCACTCTTCCCATGTCAAACACGCTGACAGATGCAAGCAGGGAGAACTTGTCTGAGCATCGCACGTCAGGACAGAAGACGTCTGGGTGTACAGAGGCCTTTTGTGTGTGAAGTGCTTACATGTGGTGCTGGTTCCAGAGTTGCAGCTTAGCTTTAGAGAAGAGATAGTCCAATAGATGATAGTGTTGCATAAAAATGTAGGACAGTCTAATATTCACCTCCGTCAAAATATGTTCGTCCGTTGGATTGTTTGTGGGCTTGTCTTTTTGCAATTAAAGCCCACTGAACTGACTGAAGTGACACGACACCTGACATGACGGGGGAGAGGGGGGGGGGGGTATGGACTGTCCATTAGAGTTTGGTGAAGACCCGGACTAAAGGACAGACCTGGTGTCCGTTCGCCGTTCGGAAAGAACATGACACAGTTTCCGCTGCATGAATACTGTCAATATACCTTTATAAATTGATATGCGTTTCTGAATTTTCCACTTTCATGGATATGCGAACTTACTAGTGATACAACCATTGCCATTTGGTATTTTCCCATTGTGTGAAAGTGTGCATGGGAAGTATCAGTAGTATTATAAATTCTACTGGCAGCAAAATAAACTGGCTTTCATTCATGAACTGACCATCTCGCAGAAAAAATAGAAAAACGCCTGCCCGCCATCGTGATTTTTTTCCCGTGTGACGGTAAACACGTACACTTTTCTTGCCTGTCCATTTGGTGTGAATCCGGATCAAAGGACGGATCCAGTTTCAGTTCCACCTTGGTGAAGGTTCTCTCTCTCCCACAAGGACCCGTCTAGTTTTCTTTTCTTTTCCTTTCTTTTTCTCCCCCCCCCCCCCCCCCCCCATTCCCTCATCTCTTTTTTTTAATGATTTGTGAATGTTTTGCATGGCATGTACAAGGCCTAAGAGTACAAGTCCGTTGCCAGTGTATTGTCATTTGTTGGTTTTAATCTTTGAAGATTTAGAACTCATCAATCATTCTTTCACTTCAAACCGCAGTTTAGAACGAACGAAATCTGTTATCAGAAAAATAAACAACACGGAAAGAAAGGATCGAAAGTGAACAGAAAATCGAGATAGATCACACACACACACACACACACACACACACACACACACACAGCACGCACGCACGCACGCACGCACGCACGCACGCACGCACACACACACACACACACACACACACACACACACATACACACACACACACACACACACACACACACACACACACACACACACACACACACACACCACGCACGCACCACCACACACACACACACACACACACACACACACACCACACACACACACAACAAAAGCAGAAAGAGGACTATACTTGACTTACATGTAGACTGAGTTTTAAAGAGACGCAGGAACAGAGAGAGAGAGAGAGAGAGAGAGAGAGAGAGAGGAGAGAGAGAGAGAGAGAGAGAGAGAAGAGAGAGAGAGAGAGAGAGAGAGAGAGAGAGAGAGAGAGAGAGAGTGAGAGAGAGAGTAGAAGGGGAAGGAGGGAGAACAGGGGTTTGAAGGCATTGGAAAGGAGATTGGTCGGAGGGGGGGGGGGGGGGGGCGGCACTGGAGAAGTGTGGAGGGGGAAACAAGAGAGTTGACAGTGGTCACCCGTCCTACACTACAATATCAAGACAGGTTGATTGCTCCTCTTCCCAAATGACCTCATCCGACACTACAGTTTTAAGTCATCAGCTTCATATCTCCTCTTCCAAATGACGTCATCCGACACTACAGTATTAAGATATCAGCTTCATTGCTCCTCTTCCCAAAATGACGTCATCCGACACTACAGTATTAAGACATCAGCTTCATAGCTGTCTTCCCAAATGACGTCATCGACACTACAGTATTAAGACATCAGCTTCATAGCTCTCTTCCCAAATGACGTCATCCGACACTACAGTATTAAGACATCAGCTTCATAGCTCCTCTTCCCAAATGACGTCATCCGACACTACAGTATTAAGACATCAGCTTCATAGCTCCTCTTCCCAAATGACGTCATCCGACACTACAGTATTAAGACATCAGCTTCATAGCTCCTCCCCCCAAATGACGTCATCCGACACTACAGTATTAAGACATCAGCTTCATTGCTCCTCTTCCCAAATGACGTCAAAGCTAACTGTCGCCACAAAGCTTGTCAGCTGCCTGAACATTCGACACTTTCTTCATCCACCACGTCATTACCAACAGAGAAAAGTCCCTCAGAAGTGTCTGCACGATGCACTGAGAGAGCGGGTCTGCAGCTAACACTTATGGGTACCCTCAACACTTAGGAAATTTCTCAAGACATCGCCTGTTGGCAATGAGAAGAAAAAAGTGTTTGCAAGTGGGGGTTTTTCCACTGAAAAAGCATTTACCAAACTGTTGGTCATTTCAACATTGTTGGAGCCAATAAAGAATCCCGAAGGACTGAACAAAGAGAGTGTGTACGAAAGGAAAGAAACCTACAGTTGAAGAAATGTGAAAAAACAAACAAAACTAGGCACACCTTTCACAAACTAAGTACGAGAATGACACGTAAAGGCAGACTAAGAAAGAGAGAAGTTACGAGACAGGCATGAAGACAAACACAGGAATACATCGGACAAAGCAGAGAGACAGAAAACGAAGTACAGGACAAGGAAAAATCGCCTGAATCTTAAAACATGAATTAATCCTTTAACACATACACTCACCAAGTGGTGACTGCTGTTTCAATACTGTCCCCCATTTTTTTTCGAGATTGTCCACATCATTGGCACTAACCCAAACCAACCAAAAGATTCATTGGCAAAGAAGGTTTCACATGAAAACCGAGGGAGGGATGGACGGACGAGAGAGAGGAGAGAGAGAGAGAGAGAGAGAGAGAGAGAGAGAGAGGAGAGAGAGAGAGGAGAGAGAGAGAGAGAGAGAGAGAGAGAGAGAGAGAGAGAGAGAGGAGGGGCATGCGACATGGGAGAGACAGTAAAACTACAGTAATGAGACCACGTTAATCTCCCTAATCCTTTCCTGTGCCTTCCTTGCCACCCCCGTTATGTGACTTTCCACATAAATTCTCTCACCTCGTTATACAGTAGTCACGCCAAGAGACACTGCATGACTACAGCCACTGTGAGTTGGACTGTCGTTTTCCTCTCTATCCACTTCTGCCACCGCAGTAGTCGTTCCCAGAAAGTACCCTAATATACGACACGCAGAGAGAGATGATGATGATGATGATGATGATAATCTTTATTTCCAAGGGTAACAGATAAGCAAACACATGCTTTTTTTCATCCGGCCCTTGCCCCGTTAAGGGACTAAGTATGACTAGCGACGAAAACTTACAAAACTTTTAACAAACACACATATATTCACAACATTAAAAAGTTTATGCATTAACAGTTCAGGCGTAGATGACTTTTAGAAGGAAAAGGAAACGATTTAACAACAAACAAGAATAAAGAAATTGATTACAAAGAAGAAAAGAGTTAGCACACACAGATATATGGAATAAGCGATCCTCCTATCGAAGGAGGAGGAGAGAGAGAGAGAGGGGAGAGAGAGAGAGAGGAGAGAGAGAGAGGAGAGAGAGAGAGGAGAGAGAGAGGGAGAGAGAGAGAGAGCGAAGGAGAGAGAGGAGAGAGAGAGAGAGAGGGGAATTACATTCCTTTTGTAAAAGATTAACATACAACAAACTGCTAAGAATAATAAACTAAGACAATTACAATGCATCAAATATCAACATTTGTTCTTTCTTTTACATTTATATGATGTGGTTATAAGGCAAAACGAGAACGAACAATCAATTATCAGTAAGCAACAATAAATTCCTAGTATCAATAATTATGACATTATTTTTCATGATGCGTGCGTGTATGTGTGTTGTGTGTGTGTGTGTGTGTGTGTGTGTGTGTGTGTGTGTGTGTGTGTGGGTGTGTGTGGGGTGTGTGTGTGTGTTGTGTGTGTGTGTGTGTGGGTGTGTTGTGTTGTGGTGTGTGTGTGTGAGAGGAGAGAGAGAGGAGAGAGAGAGAGAGAGAGAGAGAGAGAGACAGAGAGAGAAAAGACAGAGAGAGATGCCATTATTATTTACCTTCCCCCATCTTTGTTGTTTTCTTCTTTACCATTCATACACTACCAAATTTATAATTATTAATTAAGCGACAATCCATCGAAATGCAGCCGTAGTTAACGAAGAGAGAGAGAGAGAGAGAGAGAGAGAGAGAGAGAGGAGAGAGGAGAGAGAGAGAGAGAGAAGAGAGAGAGAGAGAGAGAGAGAGAGAGAGAGAGAGAGATTATAATTCCATTTTTCTATCCAAAATATCACATGCTAAGCATTACTATAAATTTGAATAAAGAGCAATACATCAATATGATCAACATTAATCCGGATACACATTTATCACCTTGCAGTTACAGTGCTCAAAGAATAAAAGTATTAAGACATCAATCTATTCGTGACAATGCACCAATAAAACCAGCGACCACAATAGTCATTCATCATAATATGATTTCAATCATTAATATAACCAATAGTAACCATATCTCTCATTTATCATTATCTGTTTTTTAAAAACATCAGTGGAAAGGAAATGGCGTATCAGTTTAAAATGCAGCAAAACAGAGGGTGTGCCTGGTATATGTATTTTGTTCTAATAGCAATGGTCTGCTGTGAAATGTGTGATTAGTTTTTCCCTGAAGGATTCTGTAATATGAGTACATCGGAAATGTAGTGGAAGTGAATTCCAAACCACGCTACCTGAGTAAGATAAGCTTGATTTAAATAGATCTATTCTAGGTGTGGGAACCCGGAATTTGGTTGAATCCCTAGGGTTTATGCTAAATTTGGACTGAAGAGTTTGTGGTGCTAAACCCGATGCTATTTTTTGCATTAGCTGACATTTGTTGGGCAGCAAACATTTCTTGTAACGGAAGAGCCCCGCTTTAGTATAATCCCCTTCACTAAGACTAGCAAGTGACATTTATCAATGCATAAATTGCAACTTTGAACTGAGCGGGAAAGTGACATTTATCAATGCATAAATTGTAAATGTAAGTAAGAGTTTCACATATAACAGGTGCTGATAGTTTCAGTATTTTTCCATCAATCCCGTCAAGTCCGCGGCTTCCTGTCTGCTTTAATTGAGAGGAGAGAGAGAGAGGAGAGAGAGAGAGAGAGGGAGAGAGAGAGAGAGAGAGAGAGAGAGAGAGAGGAGAGAGAGAGAGAGAGAGAGAGAGACAGACGACAGACAGACAGAAACAGACAGACAGAGAGATAGAGACAGAAAAACGGAGAGAGAGAGAGGAGAGAGAGAGAGAGGAGAGAGAGAGAGGAGAGAGAGAGAGAGAGAGGAGAGAGAGGGAGAGAGGAGGAGAGGGAGGAGAGGAGAGAGAGAGAGGAGAGAGAAAGAGAGAGAGAGAGTCCAGACAGTGTGACAGACAGGTGCATGGACCGGTGCTGTCTTCCCGAAGCTGGAGTATGGCTGCCTTAATGGCGGGATAAAAGGAAAACGGTCATACACACGAAACTCCACTACCTTTGTTGGGGAGATGGGATTAATCCTTTCCTGTCTATACAGGGAGTGTCCGCAGGAGTATCAGCCTGCGTACGCAGAGAGAGAGGAGAGAGAGAGAGAGGAGAGGGAGAGAGAGAGAGAGAGAGAGGAGAGAGAGAGAGAGAGAGAGAGGAGAGAGAGAGAGAGAGAGGAGAGAGAGCGACCAGTGCTGTGAACGAGGACAGTCAGAACTGGACCTGTCTGTCAGTGTCCACACAGCCCTGCTGGTCAGGGACTGTCCACCGTATGGAATGGACTCCGTAGTTGCAACACTGTGCGAGCCAAAGAGAACATCTGGAAGGACAGTTTCACAGTGCAGCGAGAAGCAGAGGAGGGGGGGGGGGGGGGGGGGGGGAGAGAGGAAGAAAAAATGCAGAAAGAAGAATTTAAAAGAAGATTACAGGTTTAGTGCCATTGTGACGTCACAGCATGCAGATCAGTCTTCCTCTTTCTGTGAGTGTCCACTTTCATCGAGTTGAAGATTCTGACACTTTTTGTTCTATGGCCGGTTTTTATCCCGCCATTAGGGCAGCCATACTCCAACTTCAGGAAAGGTGCATGCTATGTGTAACGTTTCATCCATACCAACGGCCAAACTGGCCTTCTCTTCCGAAAGTTGGCGATGGGATTTTACGTGTGTGCAAGATGTTGTGCGTGCGTGCACAAACGGAACCTTGGTTTATAGTCTCATTCGATTTTTTTCTTTTAACCAATGTTAACTCCGAGGGAATAATCACCCTGTGCCGAAATTCGAACCCCTAACCTCAGAATCACGAGTCCGGCGCTCTACCAACTGAGCTATTCCGGCCCCTGATAAGTATTACACAACATCTGCTAAACCGTATGCCCACAATGCAAAACGATGACAGCGAAATAAGTTGGTAAAGATGTGAAGACAGTCAGGACAGACTTAGACCTCCTCGACACCTGACCGAGGCATTAACCAGACGAGTTAGCCAGGCAGTGACAGCCTAGCTTAGACTGGTATGACAGGGAATCTGAAATGAGCGAGGCATTAAACCAGACGAGTTAGCCAGGCAGTGACAGCCTAGCTTAGACTGGTATGACAGGGAATCTGAAATGAGGAGGCATTAACCAGACGAGTTAGCCAGGCAGTGACAGCCTAGCTTAGACTGGTATGACAGGGAATCTGAAATGAGCGAGGCATTAACCAGACGAGTTAGCAGGCAGTGACAGCCTAGCTTAGACTGGTATGACAGGGAATCTGAAATGAGCGAGGCATTATAACCAGACGAGTTAGCAGGCAGTGACAGCCTAGCTTAGACTGGTTATGACAGGGAATCTGAAATGAGCGAGGCATTAACCAGACGAGTTAGCCAGGCAGTGACAGCCTAGCTTAGACTGGTATGACAGGGAATCTGAAATGAGCGAGGCATTAACCAGACGAGTTAGTCAGGCAGTGACAGCCTAGCTTAGACTGGTATGACAGGGAATCTGAAATGAGCGAGGCATTAACCAGACGAGTTAGTCAGGCAGTGACAGCCTAGCTTAGACTGGTATGACGGGAATCTGAAATGAGCGAGGCATTAACCAGACGAGTTAGCCAGGCAGTGACAGCCTAGCTTAGACTGGTATGACAGGGAATCTGAAATGAGCGAGGCATTACCAGACGAGTTAGCCAGGCAGTGACAGCCTAGCTTAGACTGGTATGACAGGGAATCTGAAATGAGCGAGGCATTAACCAGACAAGTTAGTCAGGCAGTGACAGCCTAGCTTTGACTGGTATGACAGGGAATCTGAAATGAGCGAGGCATTAACCAGACGAGTTAGTCAGGCAGTGACAGCCTAGCTTTGACTGGTATGACAGGGAATCTGAAATGAGCGAGGCATTAACCAGACGAGTTAGTCAGGCAGTGACAGCCTGCTTTGACTGGTATGACAGGGAATCTGAAATGAGCGAGGCATTAACCAGACGAGTTAGTCAGGCAGTGCAGCCTAGCTTTGACTGGTATGACAGGGAATCTGAAATGAGCGAGGCATTAACCAGACGAGTTAGTCAGGCAGTGACAGCCTAGCTTTGACTGGTATGACAGGGAATCTGAAATGAGCGAGGCATTAACCAGACGAGTTAGTCAGGCAGTGACAGCCTAGCTTTGACTGGGTTGACAGGGAATCTGAAATGAGCGAGGCATTAACCAGACGAGTTAGTCAGGCAGTGACAGCCTAGCTTTGACTGGTATGACAGGGAATCTGAAATGAGCGAGGCATTAACCAGACGAGTTAGTCAGGCAGTGACAGCCTAGCTTAGACTGGTTATGACAGGGAATCTGAAATGAGCGAGGCATTAACAGACGAGTTAGTCAGGCAGTGACAGCCTAGCTTAGACTGGTATGACAGGGAATCTGAAATGAGCGAGGCATTAACCAGACGAGTAGCCAGGCAGTGACAGCCTAGCTTAGACTGGTTGACAGGGAATCTGAAATGAGCGAGGCATTAACCAGACGAGTTAGTCAGGCAGTGACAGCCTAGCTTTGACTGGTATGACAGGGAATCTGAATGAGCGAGGCATTAACCAGACGAGTTAGTCAGGCAGTGACAGCTAGCTTAGACTGGTATGAAGGGAATCTGAATGAGCGAGGCATTAACCAGACGAGTTAGTCAGGCAGTGACAGCCTAGCTTTGACTGGTATGACAGGGAATCTGAAATGAGCGAGGCATTAACCAGACGAGTTAGTCAGGCAGTGACAGCCTAGCTTTGACTGGTATGACAGGGAATCTGAAATGAGCGAGGCATTAACCAGACGAGTTAGTCAGGCAGTGACAGCTAGCTTTGACTGGTATGACAGGGAATCTGAAATGAGCGAGGCATTAACCAGACGAGTTAGTCAGGCAGTGACAGCCTAGCTTAGACTGGTATGACAGGGAATCTGAAATGAGCGAGGCATTAACCAGACGAGTTAGTCAGGCAGTGACAGCCTAGCTTTGACTGGTATGACAGGGAATCTGAAATGAGCGAGGCATTAACCAGACGAGTTAGTCAGGCAGTGACAGCCTAGCTTTGATGGTATGACAGGGAATCTGAAATGAGCGAGGGGACAGCGAACAGGAAACAGCAAACAAGTGGGGTAACTCTTGCTCTCTTGACGCCATAACTCCAAGGAATGTTCACTTACGACACCGAATGGCCTTGCAGAAATAACAACACAGAGCACACAGAACAAATCAAAGGAGGCATCCACTGCTAATCGAGTAGGTATTGTAGGTGCTGTTCGTTTGGAGCTGAATAAATGGAAGAATGAAGGCATCACCATATAAAGCAAAACAGAGAGACAGACACTTAGTTGACAAGACTGACAGTAATGACAAGGGGAGAGGGGTGCGGGTGTGTGGGTGGGTGGGTGTGTGTGTGTGTGGGGGGGGGGGGGGGGGGGGGGGGGGGCAAAGCGGGGACGGAAAGGGAAAGAGAAGAGGAGGGATGAGGATGGAGGAAACACAAGTTGCGTACCAAAATCATACATAGTCGTCCTCTTCAAATATGTCAGTCCTAACTGACACTTCTTACACATAGTCGTCCTCTTCAAATATGTCAGTCCTAACTGACACTTCTTACACATAGTCGTCTTCTTCAAATATGTCAGTCATAACTGACACTTCTTACACATAGTCGTCCTCTTCAAATATGTCATCATAACTGACACCTTTTCCAGACAGTCTGCATCCTCTTTTTTTCTCAGAAAGTCATTACTAGTAAGCTGTCAAAGTGTGATTTCTAGAGTTTGTACAAGACGTCCTCCGAGTTAGACAGTTCCAGTATGAAACATGCTGACAGATGCAAGCAAGAGGAACTCGTCTGAGAATCCAACGTCAGGACAGAAGACGTCTGGGGGTACAGAGGCCTTTTGTGTGTGAAGTGCTCTACATGCGATGTGGTTCCAGACTGCAGCTTAGCTGAGAGAAACACAGTATGCCGAATGACAGGTTTGAAACGGAAAAGAAATGAGAACATCCAATGCTCACCTCCACCATAGTATTTGTTCATACCCGTCCACTGGTCTGTTGGTGTACCTGACTTCCGATGTGATGAACAAAACAATGAAAAAAAATCCACTAAACCCAAAGACAGTTATAAGGACAGAGGGGTCTGGGCAAGGACAACCTATTACGGTCTGGTGAGGACCCGTGTCGAAGAACAGATCTGGTGTCCACTCAGCATCATCACTGTCATCATTGTCACTACTACTACTACTATTGCTACTACTACTACTACCACTACTACTACTGCTGCTGCTGCTACTACTACTACTACTACTACTGCTGCTGCTGCTACTACTACTGCTACTGCTATTATCATTACTATTATGAAGAGCACTTGCACAGCGCCTACTCACGACTAAAAACCGAGATCTAAGCGCTTTACAGTCCACGCTCTCGCTTACGCAACGGGCTGCCTACCTGAGTAGAGCCGAGTGGCTAGTTGCCTGCTGGGCAGCAACATTATGTCGTTTCCCGCGTCATTCAATCAACATCATTATCAGCCCCTCAATTGTCGTTCTTCATTCTTTCCATTTCTCACGCAGGATGCATGCCAGGTAAAAGTGTCATCCATACCCACTGACTTCTTCCGAAAGTTGGTCATGGATGTAAAGTGTTTATACATGTGTTTACATGCGGACCTCGTTTATATTGTCGTTTTATATTATCATTCAAAAGACTGTAACTTCAATGGCAAATCCCCACTTATCAAAATTGCCCGGTGGAGATTCGAACATCACCAGGATGACAGGTCCGGTGCTCTACCAACGAGCCATTCCGGCCCCAGTATGATTGTAAGACGTGTTCAACTGACCATGAACGCTCTGAATAGATCTTTATAAACTGGTCTCTATTTATAGTATTACATTTCATGGAATGGGAACACTGACATTTTGTATTTTCCTCTACCTCACAAAAGTCTGTATGAAAAGTCACTCTTTCAATCAGTGCGTATCATAACTCCCAATGGCGACGAAACAAAAACAAAAAACAAAAACTTGCTTTCGTTATGAGTTAGCCAGCCCACAAAAAGCTGAAGAAAGTCTAAATGCCATGGCGATTCTTTCTCCCATGTTACGGTCAACGCGAACACATTTTCTGCCTCTTACTGTGGTAGAAATGCGTTTCCGAGGACGGACCCGCCGTCAGATCTACCCTGGCGGAGGTCTGTTCTCTCCCAAGTGCCCTTGTAGTTTTTACCTCCTGTTAATGACTCGTGAACGTTCTGCATGTATCA